>CM060131.1:14766202-14801202 GCA_030522415.1 Channallabes apus | reverse complement strand
GCGTGCCATTCTTTATTTTAATTAAATAATATTTGTTGGAGGCGGCACGGTGGTGTAGTGGTTAGCACTGTCGCCTTGCACCTTAAGGGTCCGGGTTCAAGTCCTAGCCAGGTTCGATTCCTGCCTTTGTGTACATGGAGTTTACATGTTCTCCTCATGCTTGATGGGTTTCCTACAGGTACTCTGGTTTCCTCCCACAATCCAAAAACTCAGGTTAGGCTAATTGTCTATTGTGTGTGTGTGTGTGCGCCCTTTAATTGATTGATAAGAGTGTACCCCATGCCCTAAGTCTCCTGGGATAGGCCTGTACACGGGATTAAGCAGTATAGATGATGAGTGAGTGAGTGAGTGAGAATACTTGTTGGCTGTATTATATTACTGCTATATTATAAGATTTTATGACTGCAAAAATACCAACCGCATCAGACCATATAACAATAACCCATGGTTGATCTTTTTCCTAGCACAGCATGTGTATGACTCAAAATCCATTAGTCGAAATCAGCACGACTGTCTGACATTTTGTGCAGTGTTGTGTTTGTATATCATCAGATACAGTAGGTGCACAGGAATGTGTTGCACTTCATCATTTATCTATCAAAGCAAATGCTTGATTTTATAGTTACATTACGTACAGTATATGTACTGTATAACCTAGATGAACACCTGGCAACCCAGCAGGACTCACTTATACACGAATCGACATTATATACACTTGAACAATACAGATACAGAAACATGTGTCTAGTCATGCACTGTTGATTTCTATTTTTGCCCCATTGCTTATGGATAAAACCGTTATAACACTGTCTGCCTGTTTCCTGCCCCCAGACAAGAACTTCAACTTCACTTGGGGAAAAAAAAAACAATAGATACTTTTTTTCCCTTTTACAGATACTGTACATCATGCCCTACTTGTTTCCTATCAATACAATGAATTTATATATACAGTATATATATATATATATATATATATATATATATATATATATATATATATATATATATATATATATGTATAAAGATATAAAAGAACAGAGCTGTTGTATGATATGGAAGAGATGGTGAGAAAAATGTAAAGGAAATAAGGACTGGATCAAAAAAAAACTTTAAAAAGCCACAATAGGATAAAAAAAAGTGAAAGATCGTTGAAGAATTTATGATAGACCTAAAGAAAGGTCCCTGATGAGCGTGGGAAATGGTTTGATTTATTTCGAATAAACCCGTTGTAACGTAATGTAAACCCAATACCGCCTTCCATATGGATATGAAAACGTCTTCGTGCTGTTGCGCCATTCTGAACGTTCCGAGGGTACAAAAACGGCTTTAACCTTTAGAGCGCAAAGATCGCCGAGCGGACGGAGGTTCGCCTTCTTTCATTTGCACAGCAGAAGCAGCGGCAGGAACTAGTACAGTACAGTGCAAACATCCTCCCAACAAACCCCGCAGTGGTCAATACATGAGCGAGCGATCCTCAAGGCAGCGACTGCACAAGCAAAACTTTGACTTTCTTCAAACACGGCACATTAAAAAGCTCACAAAAGCATTTTTTCCGCAACCAACTTTCTCCCTGACCCAGATACAACAGAATAGAGGAGAGAAGAATCGCAAATCTTCAATGAAGTGAAAGTGATGAGGGACTCGAAAATTACAGAGTAAATTCGAGGCCTTTGTGGAGCCTGGAGAAAATGTACAAAGGGGGAAGAGGGGGGGGGGGGCGGTGGGACATGTGGTGTGAAAGTAAAAAAAAAAAAAAATTAAATAAAAATTGTGGCAGCTTTTAGCCGTGAGGTTTCCGTGCTCCCTTTTGAATTCACAGCGAAAATAATATGCATGCATGAATTCGCTCTGTTTGAATAGCCGACGTGTATAGGACATCATAATTACGGAACTAAAAGCCATATCTCTATTATTACGGCTACGTCTGAACTCTACGCGCGGTCCCTCAGGGAGCGCTGGAGAAAAGAGAGCCATGCATATTAAACTTCTTGGCCTTTTTTAAAGGGTGCAGAGACTCGGAGAGGCCGTATGAATTTATATCAATAGAGTGACAGAAGGAAAGTGTTTTGGTCTGGTTGAAAGTAGAGGAGGAGGAGTTGGGGGGGGGGGTGTTCCTGGAAGCCAAGCTCGTACTGCCTCTGCCAAGATCATTTGCGATGAGATTTTTAAAGACCACAGGGATTTGGAACACACACACACACGCACTGCATGTTTTTCCACATTTATTAGCTCCGTGAAGATGAGACGAGTTTGTCACGTACTAAATAAACACCTTGGTGAAAAACAAAAAAGAACAAATAACCGAAAAGTATACTAATTGTGACGGCTTTGAAAATCAATCAGGTGCAAATGGGGATAAATTCTGGCAAAAATTTAAGTGACGAGTGATTTTACACCTTTACTTTTACCTTTTACCTTTTACACCTTTACCTTTACAAATTAAAATAAGTATAAAAATACTGCATAATGTATTTTTATTTATTTATTTTTATTTTATTTTTTTTTACTGATGCAAGGCTAGACTTATCAAACTGTTTCTTTAAAATGTTTAGTTTGCTAACCTGCTAAGATAAATGCACTTTTCCAACACAGTGATGCCAGGATTTGATCTAGTTTTTGATTGCATCCCAAAAAAAAAACAGAAAAGATTCAGTTAAAGGACACAGAACGTTTTCATTAATTTAATAATGCTAACTAAGCTAGGCTAGGTTTGACAAATGAAAAAAAAAAAAAAAAGGAGGCAGAGGTAATTCAGTGGTTAAGACATTGGCATACAGTCTGAAATTCCCCTTTACATTTTATTAGTTACGGTAATGGGACCTTTTTAAGGTGAAATGCTTTCTCGAATGTTATGAAGGTTATTAAAATGTTATTTATACATTAGATCTATTTACTATTACACTATTTAGTTTATTTAGTGTCTTGGCTGAGGTATGGCGACATTACAGTCACAACACACGTTTTTATAGTCAGCGTGCTGTGTTTGATATGAGACTTATATTCCTTACATTGCCAGCAATGGCTGAAGTAGGGAAATCTGTGGATCTTTTTTGGATCTAGAAAATTTTAGAGACTATTGGGAGTGAAGGTCACAAAAGACATGCTATTGCTCTAGCTCTTTTTCCACCAAAACGAACCAGGAGCTAGTTCATGTCTGGTGCTATTGCTGTTTCAATAACAATCCTTCTAAGAATTGGCTTTTTTTTCTTGGGATAGAGAGTCACGTCACTGTATACATCCATGTACATCTCTAGTTTCATAGCAATGGTAGCGCTAGCGGCAATGATAGTAGCAAAATAAAAAAATGCTAGCAGCAAAAACAAGTTAGGCGCGAGCACAACAACATCAATGGCGAACTTCAACAGCTATGCAAGCAGTTCTCCTGGCTTTATCACTCATTCATCCTCTATACTGGTTAATCCTGTATATACAGTAGAGTCACGGGGAGCCTGGAGTCTATCCCAGTCTACAACAAGGGAACACCAATTAGCCTAATCTGCATATCTTTGGACTGTGGGAGGAAACTGGAGTACCTGCAGGAAACCCACCAAGCATGGAGAGAACATGCACACAGAGATGGGACTTGACCTGGCCAGAAATCAAACCCAGACCATGGAGGTGCAAGGTGACACTGCTAAACACTAAGCCACTGTGCCACCCCTGGCTTTATCGTTACTAAAAGCACTTGATCTACCCATGGCATATTGAGTCACTTTATTAAATATGGCAGTCACAAACATTTAGTTGGTCATGATAGTCCCACCCCTTGGCCCTGATCCAGAAAAATGTTGGTGCCGCCATGGAGCCGGGTTTTTCTGTCTGAGGGCCGGTGCTTTGGCTGTTTGAAAACAAAGAACTGGGTTAGGGTTAGGGTTTGGCACCGACTCCGCACTATCTGCAGAACTGCCTTGGATAGGGGGTGTATGATGTGAATCTATCAATGATATAAATTCTACTATAACAATTTTTACACAATATTTACAATAGGATTGACACCCTGTCCAGGGTGTACCCCGCCTAGTGCCCGAAGTCTCCTGGGATAGGCTCCAGGTCCCCCGCGACCCTGAACACAGGATTAAGCGGTATAGAAAATGAATGAATGAATGAAGATTGGGTCATCAAGCACTGACAAAAATTGTTTCTTTTCAACCAGTGTATCTAGATATTTTTTCTCCTGGTGGAGCGTCATTCCAGTGCACTAACACTACCTATAAATGTAATGCTTGATTGTGAATAATACATTTCAGCATCTACATATGTTCTTGATTAATCACTGGAGGAAACTTGGGTGAGCTGAAGCTTTTTATAACATGGTAAGAGTGTAAATTATTTACCAAGAGGGGGTGCTCTTTTACAAAACTGACACAATTGAATCATGCGTTATACTTAAAAGAAGGTGATAGTGGGGGGGAAAAGTCTTTCCAATTAGCGAAAATCCTACACGCAATACCATTTGGATGGAAAATGTGAATGTTAGTGTGCTAATGAGGTTTTATTTATACACAGCCCCGATAGCATCACCCCAACTGTGCTGGATGCTGTGCCCAAGTTTATGCACTGGATTATGTATGGGCTCTGTAGGACATATGTTGAATGTTAATTTAACATTTATGAATAAAAGATTTCAGTGGAAGTCAGTGTCAGTTCTTGGGGAGGGAGGTCATTTAAGTTTAGTGCAAAGAGAAATCCTTGGTTTGTGGTTTAGCGAGAGAGAGCGAAAGTACTGAAAGGCTGCTGAGGGAATAACGGTGATGTAATTGATAACAGGATGTTCCACAAAATTACACGTAACTATAAATGGAAAAAAAATAAGAATAAAAGCCTACAGTATGTCATTCTTATTACTGGCAAACCGCTGTGGAAGAGGGTGGCACGGTGGCACACTGTCGCCTTGCACCTCCATGGTCCAGGTTCGATTCCTGCCTAGTGTGTGTGTGTGTGTGTGTGCACGGAGTTTGCATGTTGTCCCCGTGCTTGGTGGGTTTCCTCCAGGTACTCTGGTTTCCTCCCACAGTCCAAAGACATGCAGGTTAGGTTAATTGGCGTCCCCAAATTGCCCGTAGTGTGTGAGTGATTAATTGGGTCCCTTTCCAGGGTGTACCCTGCCTCGTGCCCTAACTCTCCTGGGATAGGCACCCCCTGCGACCTTGTACACAGGATAAAGCAGTACAAGCAATGAGTATTGTGGACAGGCAATAAAACCTTTCCTGGTTGTTATACACCTAGACTACATTACAATATATATTACTATAAAATACACCCAGATCACATCATGCCGTCACTGATTATTTCCCTGTAATTTTATTTGTTACCTATGCAAGAAGAATTGTATTGTTTTATCCCAGCATAATCCTAATAACAAGAAGACAAAAAGCCAGTCGTGTTATTACAGGAACTCACCACGGTGTAATTACAGAGGAAGTCTCGAATCAACCAAAAATAAATCCAAAATCCATAACCTTTCTACAGGTGTAGAATAGAGAGAAGGGAAGAAGCGAATGCGTAGGAGGTGTTTGCATTGTGTGTAGGACTAAGAAAGTGGAGAACTGAAGGTGTGAGGAAGGTGAGAGAAGGAAGGTGTGAGAGGCAGGCGTCTGCAGAGGAAAAGACTGAATAGGTGTGAGAAAGAGAGAGAGGGAAGCAGCGAGAGCCCGATCGCATATAGGTTGAACGGAGCGGAGAGGAGGCGAAGGTGCAAGAGGAAAGGCGCACTTTTTAACGAACACTTCTTAGGTGAGTTTTATTCACAGACCATGTGCATGGACCACATTGGAAGCACACCGAAAGCGTAAAATAAAGAGGTATTTTTCTTTTCGTCTCATTATATTTTCTATATGGATAATACAGGGTGCAGTCTTGATTCAAGTCTTTGGATTGTGTAGAATAAGTGAACATATGAGAGGAAAATTCCCAGTTTGACTTGAACAAATTTATTCCCAATGGTTCTTTCTATACACCGGATATACTGTATATGCATTACTCAATCTCTCCCTCACTCACTTCCTATACCGCTTATCGAGTGCAGGGTTATGGGAAGCCTGGAGTCCATCCAAAGGGACTTAGGGCACAAGACAAGGTACACCCTAAATGCGGTGCCAATGGACAGGATTAGGAATGAGGATAATAGAGGGAAAGGATGGTTTGGGGACAAAGATAGAGAGATCAGATTAAGAGAAAAATGTTAGAGATGGACCTGCGAGGCAGGAGGAGAAAAGGAAGGCTCAAGAGTTGGTTTATTGGTACGGTGAAGGAGGACATGCAGGTACTGTATGACAAAAGAAGATGTGGATGGAGACAAATTGTCCGTTGTGATAACAGGAGCAGCCGAAACCAGAGAAGTTAGCCTAATCTGTATTTCTTTGGAGTGTGGGAGATACTGTAGTAGCCACACTCCACGTGAACAGACCCAAAAGTGGGACTCGAACCCTTGACCATGGAGGAGCATGACTCTCCTATACTACCTTGCCCTTTTTCCATTCAAAACAACATCTGTAGAATGAATTCAGACGCTTCTTGAAGCTTCCTGGCCAACAGTAAAAGGACTACATCATTGATTGTGTCATTGCTCTAGGTGGAAAATGTGTAAGACTGTGTGGGAATCACACTGAATGTTCAAATCCCCAATCACAAGACTAATATATAAAGACGATGCCCAAAACAAGACTACAAGCTAAGCAAAATGCCATATCTCCTTTTCTCGTCCCATTTCCTGCTTATTTAAACATAAGTGTTGTTAACAGACAGCATCACTGAAAGGTTTGAAACAGCATGAAACAGAATTTATGTAACATTTCTGCCTGAAAACAAAAGGCATCAGGGAGCTGACGTAATACATGTTGCTTATCCTGGGAACAAGGGGTATACTGTGGAAATGCACACTGGAAAGGATCGCATCATATGGTATCATGCCCGAATATTTACACCCTAGAGCAATTAGCATTGCCAGTCCACCAACTGGTCATTGCTGGAGATTTAAATAACTTGCAGAACTTCACAAACATTGACCTGATCTTGAGATTGAAGCAGGGCCCTTGGATCTTTGTCCAGGTATGTCCTATCTGCAGATTCAACACAAGCCAGAGCAGCAGGAAGTGCTGTCCCATCGGTGGACATCCAATCCACACAAAACTTGTTCAAGGTTTTGCATTGGATGCCCTTTCAGACACAACCCTCCTATTCTATCCGAACTTGGGACCCGCACTGCATCCAGTGGCCGGGGTTTGGGCACTGGGTGAGAAATGAACCCAGGCCTTTCTCTTGGTGGGCGAGCCACTCATCCACCAATGTCCAACTCATCCACCAATGTCCAACTCATCCACCAATGCCCAACCCATCCACCAATGCCCAACTCATCCACCAATGTCCAACTCATCCACCAATGTCCAACTCATCCACCAATGCCCAACTCATCCATCAATGCCCCACTCATCCACCAATGCCCCACTCATCCACCAATGCCCAACTCATCCACCAATGCCCAACAGGAAGTAATTAGTAAGAATGCTAAAACCGTTCAGTTTCATTTACAAAGAGCTTTTACTGAAATATACAGGTTTACAGAAATCGAAAGTTACTGTAAACGTAGATCTTTAAAGGCATTGTCGAAAGAGTCTCCAAAGGGAACCAGTTCTTATTTGGTTGGTAGCTGATAATGGTATTATCCACAAGCAGATTTACAATGTTTTAAATTTAAAAAGTTTTCTTTAATTTCGTAGGTATTTAAGCTTGGCTATTAAAAAATGTCAGAGGGTTTATTTATTGGCACTAGATCAGTCCTATTAACACCTTTTATATAATGTGTAATTTTTTTTTCATCCTCAAAGCACTACTTTAGGTCTTTAGGGAATATCCGTGGGATGTAATTATTTTATGCATATGGTGCATCAGGATAAAAAAAAAAAAAAAAGAACTTGTGGCCAAAAACGTCACCATTGTAGAGGAATCAAAATGTTGACCCGCACCAAGCAAAGAAAGCAAAAGGAGATTTGAGAGTTGAATTGAAATTATTGCAATCGGGTTGAGAACTCTACATTACAAAAACCTGGAAGCATAGTGCTGAACTGCCAACTTCGTGGTCAGAAAAAATATATGTACGGAGATGAATGAAACGCTCAGTGAAGCTGCATTGTAAAATAAATCAATCAATCAACAGTAGAAGTCACAGCTATTTTTTATGCACAGTGTGATGAGAAATCACAGGATTGGGATTAAACATGTGTGTGGCCATAAGAAAGCCACTTGTTAATGAGAGCAATCAGTAAACAGGCTACAATTTGCTGGGGAGCAAACAAAAATTGACTTTGGAGCAATGGAACATGCCATGTGGTCTGATGAGTCCAGATTGAGCTTATTCCAAAGCGATGGATATGTCAGGGTAAGAAGGGAAGAGCATGAAGCAATGCACCCATCATGCATAGTGGCCACTGTACAAGCCTCTGAATCTGTACAAGCCTTAGAGTGATGAGGGTGAATGGGATAGAGAGAGGGAGGTGTGTAGGTGCTGACCCTTACTGGCCCCATCAGGCCCCCGGAGCACGGTGCACTCTTCAATCTGGCCAAACGTCTCGAAAAGCCTGCGCACATCCTCCTCGCTCTGCTGCTTCCCCAACATTCCCACAAAGAGTTTCCGGTCTTCTGAGAGACACACAGAAAGAAAGACAGAGAGAGCAGGACGACGTTTTAGTTTATTATGAGACTAAGATTCTGTATGTTTGATTATATGAGGAAACGGTAAAAGCAAAAGAGAAGGAGACTTGTTTAGACTAAGAAACCTGAAGAGTTTGATTGTGCACGCACAGCTTATACATGCAGAACAGCGAAACTGGGAAACATACACCACTTATCATCATGACTCTCTAGATACTGTATAACCTCTGAAAAATTTATTATTTCTGGAAGAATGTGTATGCTTAGCGACAAGTGCTGTCAGGAGAGACTTGGTTGTCAGGCAGAAAGGTGATGAAAAGAGTTAAGAAACAAAAGTGTAACTTGAGTTCTGAGCTTTGTTCAAACCCAAGGCTAAAGTTCTACTAGATACATACACTGGAGAATAGTGCCAAGGATAGGTGATATAAATAGGCATTTCCACCAAAGTTCCTGAAACTTTTTAGGGAAATCTACAGACTCTTGCAGAAATCTTCTGAATGAGAGCTACCAAGTTCCTGGTTTGGGCTTCCACACATCATGTATTTCAACTCATTTAAATATGTAAAGTATCCAAAGTGGCAAAAAGTCTGTGATGTGTTTGAAATGTCATCATGTGACAAAAGAGTGAGAAAGAGCAGCTCTATTTAAAATTTTTAACAGTTCTATTTAAATTCAAATACACCACTTATTGCATCTTTGTGAAATGCCTGACTTTTTTTTAATGTCCAGTATGATCATTCTTTCACATTTGCATCTGATCACTCAATAACGTTCAGCATCGCAAATACGACCAGGAGCTTAAAATCCTCCAAGAATTTTGGTTCAGGAATGAATAGCAATTAATAGCATTTGGGTTCCCAAATTATGGGAACCCAAAATGTGCCCTGTGATGGATTGGCACACCATCCAGGGTACAGTATACGCTGCTTTCTCCTAGGTCTCCTGGAATAGGCACCAGAATATACAGTAGATATATGGTAGGCGATGAGCGAGTGAATGAGAGTAGAAACCTCAGTTCATGGAGCTCTTAAAAAATCTCTTGAGTAGAAACATGCTTTATAAATAAAGAAAAGTAATTCGTTGTCCCATTGCATTTCAGTTTCATCAGCATCTTGCATTCGTGCTGTCCTGAAATGCAATCGCTGTTCAATCAAAGTCCTAATCCATACAGGAAACATGTGCTTTTACTGTTCAAATGAAGCTTGGCCATTTATACGTAGTTTCTTACTGGATTCTTCATTTCCTCTTTATTAACTTTGAAGAGTTACATTAGAGTACATTAGGTATTACCATGGTACAGTAGGCAGCATAAGACTTATAGAGTACCAGCAAAGGTACTGTGGCATTTCAGTGGGTACCATGGTAGTATGTGGTAGTTGGTGGCTACCATCGTTTAGCAAGTATATACTGTAATATGGTATGTTTGTACACATTGTACAGTATTAGATACTGTGTACATACTACTAGTATGGCTTAGTACAGGCAGTACCATAACATACCATTGACAGTATCCTCTATCCTGCAACGTGTTAGAACCATGTACCATATTATAGTACAGTATGTGTACCATTCTTCCAAAGTATCTATATATTATGTACGTATAGTACCCTACTGTACTATATCAGTAAATATGTACCACCGTACTGTTAAAAATACCATGGGTCTATGCCAAAGTAAAATTTCTTACGGGTAGGAATAGTCCACATCCAATTACAGAAATATGCATCAAATTTGATAGACATATGAGTTTCCCTGAGATGCTGAATATTACATCAGTACAATCAACTCTGCCAAACAGGAAGTCAGCCAACCTTCTAGACATTTGATCAAATTCCCATTAAATTTAGAAAGCATGATGTGGTGATATCCATGATGATAAATTTGTGAAGGAATTTTCCAAGCAGAAATGGTGTTTCAATATCAAGACGATCAATTATTGTCAGCACACCAAATAAGCATGAAATATAAGAGAATATTTCAGTGTGATTTCAATGGAATGTGGCCCAAAGTTTCAAGTTTATGTTCAGTGAAACGGCATAATAACATCCACATACAGTATCAGTACTGTCTTGTGAAAAGGACATACAGTAGCTGGACCCGTGGTGCTTGGGCGCACCAATCACAGCTTTTAACCATGTTCTTGTTCTTCTTAGGACGTTTACACACTAGGCACGTTTGATTTGTCCCAAACACAGGAACGATTTCGCTGCCTCGTCACCTCCCCTCTCACCAGCGTTTTTACTTTTTTTTCATGCTCTGATCTCGGGTACGTCCGCTTGCGTACTGTAGGTGTCATTATGCACCTACTGTACTTGTTTTGGTAACTACAAGAGAGGAAGAGAACGACAAAGCTTCATGCTATGCCTATTATTATTAATGTTATAAATATCCCTAATACTATTCATGATATTAAAAATGTCAAGAGAAATACTTTCATGTGCCTTCCTACTTTATCAGCTCTGGCTGTGTAGGCTCTGCACAAACAAGGAGACAGAAGGCACTAATGATGTCACGTCTAAACATCTGTTTCCGTTCTCAGGAAAGATTGGCTTCCATATCTGATTCGGTCCATGCCCCAAAGTATCTTTCTCAAAACACTTTTTTTCCAGCAGACAGTTCCCGAGCACCGAACAGTTGCGTTCACACTGATCAGAACTAACCAGATTTTGGGATCAAGTGTTCCCGGAAATGATCTCAGGGCCCTAATGTAAAAACGACCTTATTCTTCTTCTTGTCCTAGTACCTACCAAGCTTACTGCAAGTACTGAATCTCCAAACCTCATCATTGTCTTCTCGTCTAAACTGCCTTATCCTGTGTACAGGGTCGCAGGGGGCCTGGAGCCTAGCACAGGAGACCTAGAAAACAACATACAGTATACACACACTTATTCACAGACTACAGGCAATTTGGGAACGCCAATCAGCCTGGGATGTGGGAGGAACCCGACATACCTGGAGGAAACCTACCAAGCATGGGGAGAACCTGCAAACTCCATGCACACACATGGTCACCACTAAGACACTGTGTCATCCTGTCCAAAGCTCAAGGTGTTACAATCCAAGTGTCCAAGTGCATTTCATTGTATTATACAAAACATTTGTTTCCTGCACGATATCAAAGCTTGTATGCGACGTGGAATGAAGTGGAGAAACAGAGAGCTTGGAGAAACATAGCATAATCTGCTGTAGGGGATGGCATGAGTCATTTAACTGAGCGAGAGAGAGAGAGAGAGAGAGAAGGGTGTTTACATGTACCCTGATTCTGCTCTCTTGTTTGTTGTTTTCACTGATGAATCACGATTCCCGGTTATACCACGATGTCTGCTGCGAAATCTCATCCAACATTGTTGTTTTCCCCCTTATTAGCTATCTAAACTAACAATTTGAGGCACAGTTCTGCAAATTGAATGTTTTTAGATCCTATTGCAAAGGTTTGGATCCAATTAACATGAATGTTGCATATCTGCATAAAGGCTGATTCAATCAAATAGGAATTCAATGTAATCTACATACATAGAAATGTTATCATTCTGTAAACCAAGAATTCCTACAATAGGTTCGATTTAAAAGAAAAAAAAGAAGATGTAATATAGATATAATAGCCTTCTTTTAATGAAAATGGGAAACAGATAAAATGAGCGTGGTTATTATAGATCCGGGGTTATCAACGTTTGTTGCAGTCAGGAACTCCTTTAATTGTAAAATAAATCCCAGCGACCCTCGGTACAGATATACGTTTAATCCATTACACTTAGGTGTCAGATAATGGAGGTGCATGCACAGAGTGCAGGAGTTTAATGAAATAAAGGACAAAACCAAATGATCCAAAGACAGCGAATCAAGAACACACGGTATACTACAGGCACAAGAAACTGTAGACCATGAAACATTTGAAAACAATAAACTAGACGTGCCCGTGATTTCATTCACATGGAATTTAATTGCACACTCATAATTTACGCTGCCATCTGTTGAATTTTGAGATGAATTAATGATAATCCATTTTTTATTATATAAGATCGTTTTCCACTGAAATTTCAAAGTAGCATGTCTTCTCCTCCCGAGAGCCAGTTGCGATGAAACAAAGCCTACAGTATGTGTTCCCTCAAACTTGGCCAAATGCACCCATGAAAAGCCCATTAAAATCCGTTTAGTAGTTTTTACGTGACGCGTGAACAAACAAACAGACAGACTTCTTCTTGTATTACTCATCTTACATTCCCCAACTTATTTTTACCCAAATATATATGTACAGACACGCCCACTTCACAGTTTTATTATATGTATAGACGATGTATAGATACAGATATATTTAAAAATAAATAAATACATCGATACAGAAAAGTCTGGGTTTATATAGGAATGCTAATCAAGGGATCAAAGTCATGGGGTCAGGATATGACATAATCATGTGGTTGGTTGAGGATTATGGAAAATGAAGTTTTGAATTTTTTATTTGTTCAATTCACTTGACCAGTCATGTTGGCAAACCCTTAATATACATATAAGCATAATAATGATTACTCAATCTTACTCATCATTTATACCGCTTTATCCTGTATACAGGGTGACAGGGGGCCTGGAGCCTATCCCAGGAGACTTGGGGTACACACTGAATGGGGTGCCAAATCCATGGTTGGGCACACACATATTCACATACTATGGGCAATTTTGGGAAAACCAACTAGCCTAACCTGCATGTCTTTGGACTGAGGGAGGAAACCAGAGTACGCGGAGGAAACCCACCAAGCACGGTGAGAACTTGCAAACACACAGACCAGCGGTGGGAATCAAACCAGAACCCTGGAGGTGCGAGGAAACACTGCTATTAGTCTACTAACTACTAGTCCACCATACCATCTACGGTAAATATTAAATAAATTCTTAAGTAAATTTATTAAATATTCATTCATTCATTCATTTTCTATACCGCTTAATCCTGTGTCCAGGGTCGCGGGGGGCCTGGAGCCTATCCCAGGAGACTTCAGGCACTAGGCGGGGTACACCATGGACAGGGTGCCAATCCATCGCAGGGCACACACACATACACACACTCACACACCCAATCACACACTACGGGCAATTTAGGAACGCCAATTAGCCTAACCTGCATATCTTTGGACTGTGGGAGGAAACCGGAGTACCCGGAGGAAACCCACCAAGCACGGGGAGAACATGCAAACTCCATGCACACAGAGACGGGAATCGAGCCTGGCCGGGGAATCGAACCCAGACCCTGGAGGTGCAAGGCGACAGTGCTAACCACTACACCATCGCGCCGCCGTATGAAATATTAATTCAAAAAAGATAATAATATATAATAAAAAAAACATTTTTTATATAAAGATACTGCATGTTGTTGTTGGTCTTTCGGCTGCTCCCTGCACGGGGTCGCCACAGCGGAATATCCAGTCCGCACTACAACTTGGCACAGGTTTTTATGCCGGATCCCCTTCCTGACGCAACCCTCCCATTTTATCTGGGCTTGGATCCAGTGGCTGGGGGGTTTGGGCACTGGCTGGGAATCAAACCCGGGCGTTCTGCATGGCAGGCGAAACACCTACCACTGAGCCACCAGTGCCCTATAAAGATATAAAGATACTGCATATTGCATTTTAAATCACCGCATTGGGTTGTACAACTTTTTTTATTCATATCATTCCTTCTCTTTTTACGTTTTTGTTTGTTTGTTTGTTTGTTTGGCTTTATTTTTACTGTCCGTGATCCAATATTGAAATGCATTCATGGAAGAACAGAAGTGTGTCAGGATTAAAAGGATTTTTTGAGGCACAGGGACATTTCACTTGGATCCTACACACACACACACAAAGTGAAAGAGAAAGAGAGAGAGAAAAGGACAGAGAGTAAATAAATAAATAAATAAATAAATGAAATTAAATAAATAAAGCCCTGGGCTGGGTTTCTGTTTGTGTGAAGTGAGATCTCACTACCTGTCTCGCACGTTTTAGGTTCAAATGAGCTGCACAAGGGGCATGATTACTTGGACATGCAAACCTTCACACACACACACACACACACACACACACACACACATGTACCTGTCACCACAAATGGGCATCTGTTTAATAAATGTGCATCTGTGTGGAGAAAGGCTCATTAAAGAAACAGTGTGTAGGTGTCAAGGAACGCGATAAAGCTAGGGGAGCTGCATCACTTGGGTGGGCAAGCAGACCAGAAAAGAGTGTGTGTGTGTGTGTGTGTATGTCATCAGAAATAATGATCTGAGCTCGGGCGATGTGAAACAAACCAGTGTTGGCACAATTCTCATTAGCTAGGCAGCTAGCATCATGTGTGTGTGTATGTGTGTGTGTGTGTGTTTATATCTAAAAGGTAGATTAAGCATTACAGATTAGCTGCTACAATCTAACTACCGCTTTCTCTTTCTCAGTATTTTTCCATCACACTTTCAAAATCAGTGTCGGTTTCAAACAGGGACTTCAGTAGACTCCAATTAGCCTACTGTAATTTCCATTTCTTTGGACTGTAGGAGGAAACCAGATTACCCAGAGGAAACCCACCAAGCACGGAGAGGACATGCAAACTCCACGCACACAGACCACCGCGCAGGAATGGAACCCAGATCCTGATGGTGCAAGGTGACAGTGCTAACCACTATATACTCCACAATATAATAAAAAATAAAATATTGCATAGTTCAACTTATTGTTGTTGGCACAATCAAATTTAAATTTAAATTTCAGCTCAGATTTAAATTTCCAGATGCAGAACCTAAACAAAATATCATCAAAATCCAGATTCACAACTGTGTACACCATGTAACTGATACTTTCTTCTTGGTACTAATAACTCTTCTTGAGTGTCTTTTCTGGTTGTTACAAACTTTATCGTAAAATATTATTCCATTCGTGAGTGCAAAAATGCCGGAGATCGATTGAATTATAAATTGATTTCCCATACACAGCCCTGTTGAAGAGTCACTCCACAGGTTTTTTTGTTCTTTGTTTTTTTTGTAATAGGATTTAGATCTGGGCCCTGACAGGGCCATTTCAAAACCTTGATCTTCTAAAGCCTTTGCTTTGTTGACGTGGATTTGTGCTTTGGGTCTTTATCATGCTGGGTGATTTTTTTTTATTTATTTTTTTATAAATATATATATATTCCTATATATATCTTCAGCTTTCTAACAAAAACCTTCAAATTTCGTGTCAAAATAAGTTGTTATTGGGAGCTAAATACAGTATGAGTCCCTCAATCTTAACTTAAATTTCCAGTTCTGGCTAAAGAGAAGCAGCTCCATGGCATGATGCTGCCACCACCATGCTTCACCATGGGTATGATGTTCTGTGGAACTTGTTCTGTTTTGGCGCTGAACATACCATTTGGAATTATACATACTATATGGACAAAGGTATTTGGCCAAACCTGTTAATTATTGAATTCAAGCTTCAGCATACCAAGACATCTTGGACAAATCTATGCTTCCAACTTCGTAGCAACAGTTTGAGGTACACCAACCCCATCAAGCACCTCTGGGATGAACTGGGACAGAGATTACAAGCCAGGCCTTCTCATCCAACAGTAATGATGAAAATGTGTATCAGTGACAAAGATAATATTTTTAGTTTCTATTTTTAGTTTCTGATTGAACACTGGCCTGTGGCCCTGCACCTGCAGAATTGAGGGTTCGATTCCCACCTCGGATCCATGTGCATGGAGTGTGTGAATGTTCTCGCTGTGATTGGTGGGTTTTCTCTGGGTAATCTGGTTTCCTCCAACAGTCCATGCAGATTAGGATATCTGATGTGTCCAAAATGTCCACAGTGTGCAAGTCATGGATTGGCATCCTTGTCTAGGATGTACCCTGTCTCATGTGGTACAGGCCCCAGTCTTCCAGTGTATAGAGAATGAGAGAAGGTTCTACTGTATATGATAAAGTTTAGATCTTTAATCTCACTATTAGTACCTCAAATGCCTGTGGCTCTGAAATTCTGCCCGTCTCAGTGTATATACTTTTCAACAGACTTCACACCATGCTGGTGCAACAGGCAGCTGACTCTTTGCACGATACAAAAAATAAATAAATAAATAAATAAAAAATCCTCATGTGTGTTCCTCTCTCGTTCTGGCTCGTGCTCCGTAACGCTCCAGTGTTAAGAGACACCTCCATCGGGAGTCTTTTGCAGACCTAATGTCAGCTTTACAAGGGTAATTAACCAGCCAGGAGAACAACCGAGGAACATTTCCGATGTGTTAGTGAACGCGCAAAAAAATAAAATTAATAATAATAATAATAATAATAAATCACCCCAGGTGGAAACGTTCAAGTGTTCCTTCGAGCTTTCCTCAGGGATGGACAGAGAGGGGAAATAAAATCTATTTCTACTTCATTGTTGTTTCGCAGCCAGAACAAATTCATGGTTGTAATTTATCTTTCTCATTTCTTCTTTTTAATCCATGCTTAGTGCGATGACAGAAACATCATATATAGACGTATAGACGGTGAGATTCACTGAGCAACACAGGCGATACTTTATTAGCATTTCAATCGCATCTCAAGCAGCTCCAGTGGATTTGAGTCGTCATTGTTGTTGTTGTTGTTGTTGTTGTTTTAATTTTCGTGTCTTGTTTTCTCTGTTGCTCGACGTTCGACTTCTAAAAGCCTCTCCAAAACAAAATGCTGCTTAGCGTTCATCTGAGCATGACTCCTAAACACGTATTTAAATTCAACAACCACCAAGAGCACGGATCAAGCGTTCCGCGCGTTCGCCGAGCGCAGCGCAAAGCGGGGCTTAAACCATTTAATAATGTCGCAGATTAATAATGCGACCTTTCCTTCCCGAGCGCTCCTCACATCCTTTATATTAAGAGCTTCCTCTTCCCATACGGAGTCACGTAGGATAGCGGAAAACGAGAGGACGTTAAAGGCGTGAAGTGCGGTACTTGTAACTTTGACTTGTTGCTTTTAACTTTGACTAAAGTTGACTTACGAATGCACACACAAGTACTAGTGCACAGCTTCCTCTCTCTCTTCCCCTCGCGCTTCCTCCCACTCCTCTCCGACAGAAGGCAGAGGAAATTGTCTGGAAAATAAACGGCTGTCAGTCCGAGCGGGCCGCCGCGAGTGGACGGCCCTCATTCCGCAAATGCAAATAACACAAAGGCGGATCAAAAAAAGCTGTCAAAACACTAGTGACATCTGACAATTGCTTGTCTCATGGAGGCTTTTCATTCCAGCTCACTATATTAAAAATTAATGGATTTCACACACACGCCATATGCTGTCAAGATTGATGCTTCTCTCAGTGGAATAAAGCGCGACTCTTCTTTTAGGCAGAATTCCGAGGCTCTCTCTCTCTCTCTCCTTCCTCTTTCCTCGACAGTGAAAAAAGCCTGAGCAGTTGAATAAACCTACGTAAGTAAATATGGATCATTTTCCGGTCAAACGTAATCATGTATGAATACAACAATGAGTACCTAATCTGATGAATAACAATTTCTAGCAAAGTTTGCACATCTAAAATGATAACTAGTGTTTGTTTCGCGAGTCCAAGCCTCATAACATCATTATTTGATAAATAACACATACACTCTGCTGTGCAAAATTCTTCAGCTATGCCTCATTTGTTTATATTTTGCTTCCAAAGAGCCAGACTTGCATGCATTTTTAATGTAGGCTTCAGGACTAGTTTTCACAGGAATGTTTTTTGTTTGTTACACCACACACTGACCTGTTAACTATGCAACCTGGTGATGCTGAATGCTGAGTGGTTGGAACAGACAGGAGGGGAAATGAGGTCGCTGCTGAGGTTGTTACATAAACATCCAGTTTCGAAATTGTATCATAAGCGACTTTGCAGCCTGTCGCAGTAAAACCTTTGTTCGCATTTCATTAATTCACTTTACAGAATTTATATTTATGTACAGCCAAAACACAGTATTATAATAAGCTAGAAGCTACTTCTGAAGTTTATGCAACATAGAATTGATTAATCTTGCCTCCCTAAAAATTTAGAGAGATGATTTTAGTTATACTGTCTCGCTTTGTTCATAAGTCTTTATGACTTTTGATACTAAAATTGGTGTAAGCTTCTAGAAGCATATGACCTGTAAAACTTAAGAAACTTAAGGATTTTTCCCCCCGAAAATCTGTAGTGTCCGTAACCATGCCAAATTCATGTTCCAATATCGTAGCAATTTTGCATTTTTTCAGGTTTATGTCTTTTTATGTGAAATCTAAATCAGACAAGTTTCATTTGATTAAAAATTAAGATTGCTGGAAGATTTAAATTCAAAAAGGTTACAGACACTACATAAAAGGACATGAAACTGTATTCAGCAACTGGGTTTCTTTTTATCTGCTACAGTACAACGTGTATACAAAGTGTATACGTACATTTACAAAAAAAAACAAAGCATGAATCAAGAGATAAAAAGCATTAAGTAATATGAAAAATGGGGTTCTATGATCTGTAAATTCACTTTTGTTTTGGCCGGTAATATGAATAAATGCTGAGGGTTCGAGACTTACGCACAGTACCGTACCTCCTCATTTAGTAAGTTTCGCTTCTTTGCTGTATGTGAAATGTGGATTTAATATTCTGTCTATTTACAGCAGCTGATGACTAAATGACGAGCAGAATTCACTCAGTTTATTAGATTAATAAATTGAGGGGGGGGGACTAAACTCTTCCTAATGACTTATTGAATTTCGACAGTGTTTATAGCCAAAGGAAGGAAGGAAGGAAGGAGGGTGAGGCATTTTACACATTCCCAACTATTTGTAAGAACGCACTAAATTATCCTGAATTATAGGAAATAGGAGGGAAGCAAAAGTAATCATGACAATTAAGTATAAAGAAACAAACAAAAAAAAGAAAAAGAAAGGAAAAAATGGGAAAATGTGATTGTGACAAAGAAAGAAAGAAAGAAAGAAAGACAGAGAACCAAACAATCAAGGACCATAAGGAATGAAGGATCAGGGAGAAGGATAGAAAAAAAGTGAAGAAATAAATGAAGGAAAGAAATGAATGAATGAGAAGTGAATAAGATAAACTGTAGAGATAAATAGAAGAGGAAAATGTAATCATGACTCAGTAACATCAATCTAGAAAGAAAGGGGATTATTAAAATCATTACAACAGCAAAAACCAGCAAGAATATAAAGAACAATAGAAATAAGAATAAATGAAGGAAGAAAGAAAGAAAGGGTATGGAGAACCTTACAGAAGAACAACCGTTTGGAGCATCATACAGTACTCCAAAAGACTTGAGGCTGTAATTGGTGCCAAAGGAGCTTCAACAAAAATGAGATGTTTCTCATGGTCTGAGAGTCCTTCAGGTGCCTTTTCACAAAATCCAGACGCCTGTCATGTGCCTTTTACTGAGGAGTGGCTTCTGTCTGGCCACTCTACCATACAGGCCTGATTGTTGGAGTGCTGCTACACAGATGGTTGTTCTTCTGGAAGCTCCTCCACTGTCCACAGATTGACCATCGGGTGCTTGGTCACCTCCCTGACCAAGACCCCTCTCCCCTGACCCAGGCGGCCCGCTCTACTGTAGGAAGAGTCCTGGTGGTTTAAACTTGGATGTAGACGACTGTGCTCATTGGGACCTTTAGTACTGCAGAAATGTTTCTGTACCCTTCCTGTGCTTTCTGTGCCTTGATACAATACTGTCTCGGAAGTCTACAGACAATGTTTTTGGTTTGTGCTCAGACATGCACTGTTAACTGTGGGAGCTTATATAGACAGCTGTGAGCCTTTCCAAATCATGTCCAATCAACTGAATTTACCACCTGGTGAACTCCAGTCAAGTTGTAGAAACATCTCGGGGATGATCAGGGGAAACAGGATGATCAGGGGAAACAGGATGCACCTGAGCTCGATTTTGAGTGTCATGGCAAATGCTCTGAATATTTACATGTGGTGTGTATGTACTGTACATCTCTTTTTTTTATTTTTTATATGTTTGCAAAGATTTTAAATAAACTACTTTCACGTTGTCATTATGGGGTATTGTTTGTAGAATTTTGAGGACAATAATTAATTGAATCCAATTAGAAGAAAGAAAGAAAGAAAGAAAGAAAGAAAGAAAGAAAGAAAGAAAGAAAGAAAGAAAGAAAGAAAGAAAGAAAGAAAGGGACAGGCTAAAGAAAGGAATGAGAAGCAAAAAAAAGGTTTGTTTCATTTATTAGTAAATGATAATCAGTGCATTAACCTGTAACTTTAATGAGTTAATTTTTACTACAGTATTCGTAGTTTGTGTGCTAATAGTTGATTTAATTCAGAGAGAGAGGGTGAGAGATAGAGAGAGAGAGAGGGGTGGGGGTGTTATTTAGGAGCAGTGCCATTATTCAGCCTCATGGTGAATAAAATAAAATAAAACATCTAAAATTAAACTCAGGATAAAAGCTGTCGCTTCCTCAGGTTTAGTCGCGTGTGAACTTTTGTCCATTAGGACAATGAGCTGAAACTGCTCCGTGACTGCACCTCTGTCTCACACACACACACACACACACACACACACACACACACACACACACACACACATATTCCTGTAAGGCAATTTATATTAATGCCAAGCAAACTCTAAATTATTATTGCTCCGGGAGCTTAAATTATTGCTTCGGGAAGCAGAGATTGAAAAAAGAGCGGCTTGCAGAGGAACATGTAAAGTGATATTTGTCTCTCCTTTGACTTTTATCTCTGGGACTCAGTTAGAGTTCCTCATTTACATGATGAGCAGAGAAGATCTCTCACTGGGAGAAAGTTGCACACAGTCAGTCAATCCCATGTGGTCATTCTGCTTTTACCCAGAAGCCTTCAGTGCACATGACGGCCCGAGGTGAGGGACACTGAGACGCCCAGGACAGCTTGAGCCGCTGTCAGATTCCCTCTCACACAGGGAAAGTTTACTTTCAGAGGTGAAATGGGGCAACAATGGACAGACTCAGTGTCTGAGAAAGGGAGAGAGAGAAGAATGACTAATAACAGGAAATAAAGTTGAATGCTTGTTAAACTGATGATGCTCTCAATATTTTAATTTGATATTAGTCAAAGATCGAAAAAAATGAAAGTGAAAAAAAAAAGTCCTGGCACTAGTAGAAAGAAAGAATGAATGAATTAGAAAAATAAAATAAATAAAGGAATGAATTTAAAAGGAAGAAATTTATGGCACAAGCAGGAAGGAAGGAAGGAAGTGTATATAGTGAATAAATCATGTCAAGTAAATTAAGAAAGAAAGAAAGAAAGAATGAAAGAAAGAAAGAAAGAAAGAAAGAAATGAATAGAATCTAAGCATGGAGAGTAAAAAAAGAAAGAAAAAAAGAAAGAAAAAAGAAAGAGTAATCATAGCAAAGCAAAAAAGAAAAAAGAAAGAAAGAAGAAATGGCACAAAGAAAAAGAGAGCGAAAGAAAGGATATTTAAAGAGAAGAAAAACTTGTTATGGCACAAGTAAAGAGAAAGAAAGAAAGAAAATGACAGGAAAAGTAATCAGAAAGAAAGAAACACAAGCAAAAAGAAAGAAAAGAGAAAGGTAAGTAAATAAGAAGAAAACAAAAATGTAAAACGTAATCATAATAGAAAAAAAGAAAGAAGGAAAGAAAGAAAAGCACAGAAGCAAAATACAGTAAGCAAGGACATAAAGAAGAATGAAATTATGAACAAAGGATGGAAGAAAGGAAGGATAAGGAAGAAGTATAGAAAAAAGAAAGAAAGAAAGAAAGAAAGAAAATGATAGGTTAAAGAAAGAAATAAAAAGCGACCTAGATAGGAAAGGTAATAGAAAGAAAAAGAAAGAAAGAAAAATAAAAAGGAATAAGAAGGGAACAAGTCAGAAATAAATCAGAAACTAAATTAGAAGGAAAGAAAAATGTAAAAAGTAATCATATTAGAAATAAAGAAAGAATGAAAGGTATAGAAGAAAACAAGCAAGGATATAAGGAACAAAAGAATTATAACCAAGGAAAGATGAGGGAGAAGAATAGAAAAAGTGAAGAAATGCAAAGAAAGAAAGAAAGAAAGAAAAGAATATGGAAAAGAAAAAGGAAAGAAGTGTCATGACAAGGTAATAGAAGAACGAAAGAAAGAAAAACATGGAGAAATTAATTGTGAGGAGAGAAAAGGAAAAAGAATGAGAGAATAGAATATAATGATAAAAAATAAATAAAACAACTGAAACAAAGATCAATAAAAGGACAATAAAAGTGAATGAAATCGTGGACAACAGGAAGAGGTCGATTGAGACTAAAAGAAAAAAATAAAATACAACAAACATTAATGAAAGAAGAACCAGAGCTCTTGTGGGACACAGTTTTACAGGTTCTAAGTGGCACTGGTTCTGTAGGAGAACCAAACCATCCTAGAGCTCTACACAGAACCTTTCTGAGGTGTTAATACACACGTGGATAAAGTGCTGAAGGTTCAGGAGTGTGTTAGTGTCACAGGTGAGAAATGTGAGTGGCTTCAGATTGGATTATTTCAGCTCTAACTGTGACTTTTAAAGGTTTCAATCAGTAAATAAGACGAAGAGAGAGAACAACAGAACCCTGAAGTTCATCTGAGGAAACGGCGGCTGGACTTTCTTCTCCAGCGGCTCTCTTCCCGACGTAATGACGGCGTGCCCCAGAAGGAAGCCCCGTCTGTGATGTGAGACTCGCCTCATAGATTGTGTTTAGATAATGGCCATCTCCAATCATGGATAATGGAGACTCATCTTTTCTTGCAGAGACGCTGGGGAGGACAAGGTCAGCCGAGAGAGCGAGAGACGGAGAACTGGGAGAGGGGTAGACCAATCTAAAAGTTGTTGATGGGAGGAGGAGGCACTGGGGACTCAGATGTCAGACGGAGGACAGGAAAGTGCGCGGCTGATTTACTATCCACACTCGCTCGGCTGCCTCTGTGCTCAGAGTGCTCTCCGCTCAGCCATCAGACTCTCGGAGCTGATTAACGACGTCTACGGCTGATCTATGCCTCGGCATTACAGTCCGAGCTAAAAGACTAATCATTCAGTGTAGCGCTGCAGACTTGGGAGGAATAATACAATTTTCACTCTTTTCAGCTTTCATTCTAATTATATATAAGGTGAGATGGAAATCCTGAACCAGTAATTATTTACTGGTATTTAAAAAAAAAAAGTTAGAAACAGAAAGAAAAGTACAGAAGGACGGAACCAAGGAAGGAAGGAAAATGGAAAAGGGATAGAAAAGTAATCATGAAAAAATAAATAGAAAGAAAGAAAGAAAGAAAGAAAGAAAGAAAGAAAGAAAGGCGAACAAGCAGGGGCATAAGGAAAGAAGGAAGGATGAGAAATAGAAAGAGGGGAAGGAAGTACAGTAAGGAAGGAATAAGAAAAGAACAAGACAGGAAAAGTAACCAGAAAGAAAGAAAGAGAAACAAAAAGAAAGAAAAGAGAAAGGTAAGGAAATTAGAAAGAAACAAAAATGTAAAACGTAATCTCAATAGAAAAAAAAGAAAGAAGGAAAGAAAGAAAAGCACAGAAGCAAATACAGTAAGCAAGGACATAAAGAAGAATGAAATTAAGAACAAAGGATGGAAGAAAGGAAGGATAAGAAAGAAGTAAAAAAAAGAAAGAAATACATAAAAAGAAAGAAAGAAAGAACAAAAGAAAATGATAGGTTAAAGAAAGGAATAAAAAAGCGAATAGATAGGAAAGGTAATCAGTAAATAAATAGAAAGAAAAAGAACGAAAGAAAGAAAAATAAAAAGGAATAAAAAGGGAACAAGATAGGAAAAGAAATCAGAAAGGAAATTAGAATGAAAGAAAAATGTAAAAAGTAATCATAATAGAAAGCAAGAAAGAATGAAAGGCATAGAAGAAAACAAGCTCGGACATAAGGAACAAAAGAATTATTAAAAAAAGGAAGGATAATGTAGAAGAATAGAAAAAGTGAAGAAATAGAAAGAAAGAAAGAAAGAAAGAAAGAAAGAAAGAAAGAAACAAACAAACAAACAAACAAACCAACAAACAAACAAGTGAACAAAAGAAAAGATGACGACAAATAAATAACAGAAAACAGGAAGGAGTAAATTGTGAGGGGAAAGTAGAAATAAAAAATGCAATAAAAGGGAAAAAAAGATTCCTGAAGAAACAAATACTTCTTTAGACAAGATAGTAAAACAGCTATCTGTTTACATAGAGAAAAATGTAATCATGAAAGAAAAAGAAATAGATAGATAGATAGATAGATAGATAGATAGATAGATAGATAGATAGATAGATAGATAGATAGATATGGAATAAGGAAGCAAATACTGTATAAAAGCTATATATAGATATATAGAGATATAGATATATAGATATATATACAGTGGTGTGAAAAACTATTTGCCCCCCTCCTGATTTCTTATTCTTTTGCATGTTTGTCACACAAAATGTTTCGGATCATCAAACACATTTAACTATTAGTCAAAGATAACACAAGTAAACACAAAATGTAGTTTTTAAATGAGGGGTTTTATTATTTAGGGAGAAAAAAAATCCAAACCTACATGGCCCTGTGTGAAAAAGTAATTGCCCCCTGAACCTAATAACTGGTTGAGCCACCCTTAGCAGCAATAACTGCAATCAAGCGTTTGCGATAACTTGCAACGAGTCTTTTACAGCGCTCTGGAGGAATTTTGGCCCACTCATCTTTGCAGAATTGTTGTAATTCAGCTTTATTTGAGGGTTTTCTAGCATGAACCGCCTTTTTAAGGTCATGCCACAACATCTCAATAGGATTCAGTTCAGGACTTTGACTAGGCCACTCCAAAGTCTTCATTTTGTTTTTCTTCAGCCATTCAGAGGTGGATTTGCTGGTGTGTTTTGGGTCATTGTCCTGCTGCAGCACCCAAGATCGCTTCAGCTTGAGTTGACGAACAGATGGCCGGACATTCTCCTTCAGGATTTTTTGGTAGACAGTAGAATTCATGGTTCCATCTATCACAGCAAGCCTTCCAGGTCCTGAAGCAGCAAAACAACCCCAGACCATCACACTACCACCACCATATTTTACTGTTGGTATGATGTTCTTTTTCTGAAATGCTGTGTTACTTTTACGCCAGATGTAACGGGACACGCACCTTCCAAAAAGTTCAACTTTTGTCTTGTCGGTCCACACGGTATTTTCCCAAAAGTCTTGGCAATCATTGAGATGTTTATTAGCAAAATTGAGACGAGCCTTAATGTTCTTTTTGCTTAAAAGTGGTTTGCGCCTTGGAAATCTGCCATGCAGGCCGTTTTTGCCCAGTCTCTTTCTTATGGTGGAGTCGTGAACACTGACCTTAATTGAGGCAAGTGAAGCCTGCAGTTCATTAGATGTTGTCCTGGGGTCTTTTTTGGCCTCTCGGATGAGTTATCTCTGCGCTCTTGGGGTAATTTTGGTCGGCCGGCCACTCCTGGGAAGGTTCACCACTGTTCCATGTTTTTGCCATTTGTGGATAATGGCTCTCACTGTGGTTCGCTGGAGTCCCAAAGCTTTAGAAATGGCTTTATTACCTTTACCAGACTGATAGATCTCAATTACTTTTGTTCTCATTTGTTCCCGAATTTCTTTGGATCTTGGCATGATGTCTAGCTTTTGAGGTGCTTTTGGTCTACTTCTCTGTGTCAGGTAGCTCCTATTTAAGTGATTTCTTGATTGAAACAGGTGTGGCAGTAATCAGGCCTGGGGGTGACTACAGAACTTGAACTCAGGTGTGATAAACCACAGTTACGTTATTTTTTAACAAGGGGGGCAATCACTTTTTCACACAGGGCCATGTAGATTTAGAGGTTTTTTTCTCCCTTAATAACGTAAACCTTCATTTAAAAACTGCATTTTGTGTTCAATTATGTTATCTTTGACTAATAGTTAACGGTTTTTGATGATCAGAAACATTTAAGTGTGACAAACATGCAAAAGAACAAGAAATCAGGAAGGGGGCAAATAGTTTTTCACACCACTGTATATAGTTGCTCAGATAGTTTCAGGACTGAAATTGCCGTGAACTGTTTTGTGAGTCTTCATCAGTGAACAGTTGGTAACTTTAACAAAGTGGACTTCATGTTAGCTAAAATAACATTTTCCTGTTACACAACTGCACGTTTGACTTTACAGCCCACGGTTATAGAAGAGTTTTATTTATGTCCGCGCTGTCCGGTATCAACTAAATGAGGATGAGTTTGCTTTTGAGTCTGGTTCCTCTGAAGTTTTTTCCTCCTTTCGTCTCAGTGAGATTTCATTTGCCTTCATCACCTCTGCTTTGGTCATTAGGGAAAAAATTGTAAAGCTATAAATTTCTATACTTTCCCTATGCAGAATGCTGGCTCATGTCCTGCATATACAGTTTCAAAGCTATCAGTCTGTACACTGCCTGTGATATCAGGGAGTGTGTGTTGGGGGAGTGAGTTGAGGGGGAGTGGGTTGAGGGGGAGTGAGTTGAGGGGGAGTGAGTTGAGGGGGAGTGGGTTGAGGGGGAGTGAGTTGAGGGGGAGTGAGTTGAGGGGGAGTGGGTTGAGGGGGAGTGGGTTGGGCCACTCACTGCAGCCGTCCCTCCCCCTGTATGTAAAACTCACAGGCACAGGGAATGTAACCTGCCTTAACTTCAAAGCCAACGGCACTCCTGTGATGTTTTTAAACCAATCAGAGGAATTGAATGTGCTACTGTAGAGCTTTGGTTCTTGGATTGTTCGAGAAGTATTGTGGAACGTTCATCTTTTTACATATATATATTTTTTTGTTTATTTTTTAGAATTATTATAAAAATAAAGTCAAATAACAGGGAAGCAAATAACCCAGGCATTCTAGTGGGATGCTGTTTGAAAGAAGATTCTAGTTTGTGTTCTGTGAGTACAGTATAATAAATATCCAGTGAATTGTTATGAGATTTTTGGAACTTAAGATACAGAAAATCCAAAGTATATTAAATAAAAGAATATTAGCTGTCTACTGTTATTAACTGCAACCTAAAAAAGAGTTATTTGATTTTAAAGGCATTGGTTTTTAATTATTGTTTGTTTTCTTCCTCAGTAACAGGAAATTAAAAAAATTCAGGGATTGAACAAATATATGTTCTGCAATTTGTGTTTCAGTAATAATAATAATAATAATAATAATAATAATAATAATAATAATAATAATAATAATAATTGTAAAAGTCCTGAAATTCCACTTTCACAATAAAGTTGCAGATAACGACATTGGTTATTCCTTATATCAAACACAAGGAATCAGAGCAGCCTGATAAAAGGAAGGAAGAAAAAAAAATGCTGTGCGAGACTTTTTCAAAACCAACTGTGATAAGCATCATCCCTAGGAGAATAAAAGATCTGAAAGGGCAATGCTGCTCTAAAGGACATCAAGGAATCTTTATTAGACTCACAAAGTGCTCTGGTGATGGACAGCAATGAATTAAAGCACTTCTGTCCAGAACTTTGCTTATAGCCCAGTTCATTTAAAATATAGGAAAGTCTTGACTCCTCTCTCGACTCCAAGATAATCCATAGCAAAAAATACACAGCTCATGACTCATCCGTAGCTGAAGCGGGAACAAGATGCCGTATCCACGCTGGCAATGACGCTCTGCCGCCGGATTATGCTGTCTTATGACGGCTTCATTTCCTGAGTTCGTGTTTGTGCCAACACGCGCCGCTGTGCCGCCGTAGCTTCTCAAGAGACCGAGGCGGCACTTTCCCTGGGAATCTGTTCTGGTTCTCGTTTTGCTTCTTTACAATGGCTTTGTTTGCTGAATTTAAGAATGAACCAATTTGTATGTTTTCTATATAACACCACTGAAACATCTGATTTTCATTATCAAAACAGGACTTCTGATTGTGCAAAATAACAGAGAAACAGTAAAAACTACCTGTATTTCTCTATATGAATCCCCTGCTACACTAGTGCACTTATTCCAGCATTCCAAGGCCATGATCACACTGCCTGCTTCACGTTTGAAACACTGGCCTCCCAGGAACTCCCTGAATGGACCAAACATGTGGAAATGGCTTAAAGCAGGTCAGGATTGCATGGTTCAAATGTTTTATGCGTCTCATCACCGTACTCTGCCTTAAATTTTCGTTTTTTTATGCCTTTATTCGTAAGAAAGTCCTAGTTTCACTTGAACACTACTGATGTATATATTTTTCATTTAATTTATTTAGTTTGTACATCTTTAATTTTCATGTGTATTTTCCATAATGCAGTTTTTATAATGAAGATTCTTAAGGCTAAACATACCTCGTCTACTGAGATACAGAAAACCTTTACTGTATGTAACACAGCATTTTTTTCCCCTTATTATGTAAGTAAGAAGTAATAAACTGAATGTTTTAGACAATATTTGATTTAAAAAAAATAAAAAATAAAAGATTCCTACTGTATGACTTTTGCAGAGTTCTAAAGTAGCTGTGGGAATTTGACTTAAACCTGGCAACCCTGCAACAAACTTCAAAGCATCACATGAAAGTAAAGGCTCATGTTTGATTTTTTTTTTTTTTGGTTGTTTGTTTTGGATCCAAGTTTCTCAACCTGGCATATTTTCTAAAAAAAAAAAAAAAAAAAAAGGGAATATGGAAAAAAAAGAATACTGCATATTTTGTTCATATCAGTAGTTATATTAATTTAGAATGTGTGTGAGTTTTTATTTTTATTAATTTTTTTATTCAATCTGTATTTGCATTGGTAATATGTTACTGCACGTCATTCTCTCCAGTTGGTGGATGTTGGTGCAATGGGGGATCTATGGAATAAAATCACTGTCAAAAATATTTGTGCGTAAAAAAAAAAGATTTGTGTGTAATTCTGTCTTTTGTCTGAGTTGAATCCCAAAATCTACGGCCACGACAGCTTACAATTCAATTCAATTCAATTCAATTTTATTTATATAGCACTTTTAACAATGGTCATTGTCTCAAAGCAGCTTCACAAAAATGAAAAATAAATAAATAAATAAATAAAATAAAATAATAATAATAATAATTATTATTATTATTATTATTATTACAGATATGAGATTTTGTGTGTTTGTTAGAATACAACTCTGAAATATACGATATGACAGTGGATTTATTCCATAGGGATCTAGATGTTAGGTGGGAGTCCAGGTCAAGGAAAGGTTAGGGGAAAAATCAAGGCATATTAGGATTATTATAAACAGTAAACGTACAGTAAATGTTACAGTATTGAGTCTGCTAGCATTAACTGTAAAATAATATTAGGGTTGTGTTTAAAAGTATTGAATTCACGGGAACAGTAAATTATGCTCATGCATGCAAGTATGCAAGAGAACATGCAAACTCCTGTGAACAGTGCTAATCACTAAGCCATAATAATAATAATAATAATAATAATAATAATAATAATAATAATAATAATAATAATAATAACAGCCTATGCTTCACATCCCTGAATTTTAGAATCGCTTTTATATCCCAATAAATAAGGATTCCCAATATTAAAATCAGTTGGATCTCTGCTGGACACACACACACACACACACACACGGTGTGAAATGATGAGTGGCTACTACAGAACCTACTAATGGGCTCTAATGCATTTCAAAAGCACAACAGACCTTTTCATGATGGATAATTGCTGACACCGTCGCGTGATGAATGTGCTGCTATTCCTCAAGGCGCTCAAGTCATGTGACTGGCTGAGACCTCTGTCTCATGCACTTATGTAGTTAGTTTAAGGATAAACCTTTATGCATTTTTTTTAAATACACACACATACTGTAACCACAGACTGACTATAAATAGAGCTGTAGATTTAGAGTCATTATAATTTCAGTAAGTTCTCTACACTTACAGTATGACATCATATCTCTGCTCAGAGTGCACAGGGCCGTCGAAATCACACCTACTGTACGGTACACACGACACACATCCACACACACCACTCTGGAGGCTCTCTGACACACACACACACACACACACACACACACACACACACAGACTCTATTCGGCGCACTATTTCTCCTCTCTGTCTATCTCATACACAGGGAGAGAAAGTAGTAATTGATATCAGCTCCCATCCATCCTTCCTGCTTTACACCCTACAACTAATTTATCTGGCTGAAAAAGCTGACTGGCTCATGCCCAGGTCGTGCCACTCACTCACTGCCTGGCCTGTTTGGAGACAGTGGTTAATTAAAGTGGCCATCTGACAGCTCTCCGGTCTGAATGGGCTGAGAGTGGCGCAATGGGCCATCTGATTCACACACACACATGCTTGCGCACGCACGCACATACACACACACACACACACACACACACAACACTAAATCAGAAATGTCCCACTCACACATCAAGTCTGCCAAGAGTGTGTGTGTGTGTAACACAACACCAACTTGGTTGTAAACACGGGTCATTTCCAATTACAGACAATCAAAACACACATGACACCTGACGAAGAGGAAGAGGAAGAAGGGGGTGCTGATGAAGATAAATTTATGATTAAAAATACTCCCTCCCTCTGTCCTATAAAAAATGTTAATGTGTCTAATATAAAAAAATTCACTGATTAACCATAACATTAACACATTGACACTGATTTTATGAACATAGTTTAGATTAAATGCAATTAAGAGAAAGAAAGAAAGAAAGAAAGAAAGAAAGAAAGAAAGAAAGAAAGAAAGAAAGAAAGAAAGAAAGAAAGAAAGAAATCTACTGGGTAAAACTTCTGTGCACCAGAAAAAAATGCCCTAGTTTTTATGCTTTTTGGCAATATTGCCCAACACACACACACACACACACACACACACACACACACACACACACACACACACACACACATTCTTTTTAAGTCTCACCTTAACAAAAGGTGAAGGATTAGCCCACATGAATAGAAACTTTTAAGATGTTTAAGGACAAAAAAAAAAAAAATCTCAAATTATAAATGCAGTGGATGTCGTTCTGTATTAAACGATTTTAATTATGTGCCATCTACCATTTCTCATCTTATCATTTGTAGATTGGCAGTTCATTAACCTTTTTCTCTGTAGCTACACTAATATGAATAAATCCACTGTGTTGAGTTAATTAGGTTAAAATGTCGGTACAATATATATATATATATATATATATAGGCACATAGTCTAATATTTGGTTTGATCGCTCTTATTACTGTAAGTCACATCTTCGCCATGGCATTGACAACCGGACAGTGAAACTATCTTCAGTACTTTTAATGTGGTGGCCAGCTCGTGTGTGAGAAAGGTTCCTCATGCTGCCTGAAGCACTTTTTCACAATCTGAGTCCTGGAATACGGCTGTGAAATCAGGAAAGAGAAACTCCACAGATGTGATAATCTGGTCATTCAGTCCATTCAGGTCATCAGCTGACTTAATTTTATTGCCCCATAACGTTGCTGAGTCTAAACCTGACCGGCTGAAGAAACACCAGATCATAACACTGTCTCCAGAGGCTCGTACAGTGGACACTATGCATGATGTGTACATCACTTCATGAGCTTCCCTTCTTACCGTGACACACACATCGCTCTGGAAAAGGTTCAATCTGGACTCACCATGTCACATGACCTTTTCCATCACTTCAAAGTCCAGTCTTTATGCTCTTTAGCAAACTGAAGCCTTTTTTCTGATACGTCTCAGTGGTTTTCTTATGGACACACAGCTGTTTAGTCCCAATCCATTTTTGTTTTTTAAACAATGCAACTTCACCAAGCAATTACGTGACTTAAGATTATGGTTCGCCACCATGATCTTCTCCTCCACATGTTTTAAACCCAGTTGTGATCATTTCAGCAATCTCCTTAGTTGTTTTCTTTGCTCGATGCAGCCCAACACTTTGATTGAATTCTGAAATAAGAAGCTACTCACTGCATCATAAAGAGCCATAAAGAGCCATACAGAGGGGGAAAAGCTCATTCTTACTTATGTGTTCTATTATTCTGCACATATGAAAGTCTCAGTTTGATTTGAACACCCCTCATACACTCAATGCAGCTAATTATTATGTCTCAGTGTAAGCGTACTATAGGTTCAAAATATTTGTATGTATCAGTTTTTACATTGTCATAAATGATGGGGATTATTTCCCTGATGTAATGTTTATTTAGCAATTAAATAATGACCATCACGTTTTATTAGACAGTATATTATGATTATATAATTTTTGTTATATATAGTATTTTTTCATGAGTTACATATAAAATCGAAAATAATGCATGATGGGGGTGTGATGATGTGTTTTCGCGTTTATACTGCATTAAAACTCATCAATGTTTAGTTAATAACCGAACAACATGTGATAACTTTTTATAACTAGATTTAGTGCTGGAACATCCAAGAGACAAGCTGGTTCCTGTTCTCACTTACATTCTCACCTCTCTCTCTCTCTCTCTCTCTCTCTCTCTCTCTCCTACATTTATTATATTATATTATAAATTTTTCTTGCTTAAACTTTATTATTATTATTATTATTTTGTTGTTATTACTATTATTATTATTGTTATTATTGTTATTATTGTTATTATTATTATTATTATTATCACAGGTTATATCATGATAGAGTTATCAAGGAACTCTTTCTAGCATCTGATTAAAGCTTGTATGAGTCCTTATTAGAATTGATATAATGTGTAGGAGAAATCATAAATATGGAATTGTGAGCACAGCTGGAATGATTTATGTATATCAGTCTTATAGACAGAAAATGATGGGCGCCATCGGGAGACACATTTGGATCGGTCACGGTGGACGAAATGTGTCGTGAACGTGAGCGCGTGCCTGATCTGTAACCAGGAACGACTAGGAACGGGTTTTTGAACCGGGTCGGGTGAGGGTGAACCGAGTAGACACTCTGTGCCGAGACAGATGGCGAGCCAAGAGAGGCGTTTGACCTATATTAATGCCTCTCTACACACGTGACGTGTTTAAGAGAGAGAGAGAGAAAGCAACCATGATAATACCTCTCTAATACACACACACACAAACACTATATATCGATATCTTTATATATATATATATATATATATATATATATATATATATATATATATATATATATATATATATATATATATATCAATGTCTTTGCTTGTGTGTGTGTGTGTGTGTGTGTGTGTGTGTGTGTGTGTGTGTGTGTGTGTGTGTGTTCATGTGTGTAAAAGAAGGTTAATTACCTCCCCGTCCTTCGCTGTCTGCTGGCTTCACCTGGATGGGCCGATTCATCTGAAAAGAGAGGAGGGAGGGAGGGAGGGGGGGGGGTAGTTAAAATAATTGCAAAGTCGTGTGAGTGTGTGCGTGTGTGCGTGTTTGTGTACTTGTTGTTGTTGATGCCAGGGAATGGCTTCAGTCCAACAGTCGTGCAACAGATCCTCCACTTTACCATCTCTTGACACTACAGCAGCTTGGCAATAATATAACATTTCTTTATTTATTAAAGATCTGCTGTACATGGGAGACTTTACAGGCCTTTGGAGTTACATTTAATATGATCCACAAAACAAGTTACTTACTGTTATCACTTACATTATACATTATAGTTCATACAAAAATACAAATGATTCCCTAACAGGCTCTTCATGATCAGTTTCTAAAAAAATTTTTAGGAACTTGTTACTGTACTGTAGAAACAATATCACATTACAATGAGTTTGCATCAAAGGTTTTTTTTTTTTACATTTTAGGTTTAACTCTGTAATTAAACTTAATGAAGTGAGTTTGTTTAAACAGCCAGGCAATGTAATGCATGGTTTAAAATGTTTAAAATATTAGTTTAAAATTTAAGTAGAATAGCTGTAGTTTAAATACTTAAATACTGTTTAGAGTAGTGTATGAACCTACTAACCCTCTTGAACAGAACATACTTGCCCCTCCATCCCACACACACACTCTATGCTTTAACAAAAATATGTATTCCATTATTAATAATAACGTTTCGTCAGTAATTTAAATGTTTATGTTGATCCCTCAACCATTGCATCATTTGTCAGAGCATTTTACAAGAAGACCGAACAACAGGATTTGCTAGTGGGATCCAAGTTCATGCAAGGGCACTATTTAAATTTTTTATTTTTTTTTAAATAACCCTGAAATATTTAGCTCCGCTTAAATAATAGATTCTTAAAAAGAATAAGTACAACAGCATAAAAACTCATATTATACACAATGAAACAGTTGTTGGTTGTTTGAAACTCTTGCTGCTCCATTAAGCCAGGTTTAGTGCTAGTCTGAGATTCTTAAAGCTGATATAAATGAATCCATTACACCAGAGCAGCTCAGGTCCTGTATGGCTCAAGCACCCGCCTCTGATTGGTCAGTCTCGAACCTCCAAATCCTGTCTGATTGGCCGCCAAGCTCAGAGCTTCTGGCCTGTTAGGATCCTCCAAGTCGCCGCGGCAACAAGAGTCATTAGGCTGCCCGGGGTA
>CM060131.1:11761202-12011202 GCA_030522415.1 Channallabes apus | reverse complement strand
ATATCTTTAATATACAGTACAGACACGCCACCTTCACAGATTTATTATATTTATAGATATATAAGTAAAGTATGTAGTTTTCAAAAATATATACTATATATCATAAAATCAGCATGTCTATTTGAGTATTACAATAATTTCATCCATGCAAAAGCGTCTTTCAGTTCATCCATCACTTTTTACTCCAAGTGCATAAATCATATATTAAATATATTTCCAGCAACTTGCAATGTCACAGCTCCTTGTTAAAAAAAAGAAAAAAAAATCTCACCATGTTTGAGTGGGTTCCTCCATTTGCCGTTTAAATTGTAATGGAGATGAATTGAGCTCTAGCAGGAAATGAGCTTTCGATTGTGTTCAGCTTCCACATGCGAAGAGAGTTCCGTCTTCGTCGGTGCTTAAAGTGCTAAAAACGCAATTTGCATCAAGTCCAAATGCATCATAACACTCGAGCCATGCTGGTTTGTCAGTTTGAGATTCCCACTGTAATGCGAGCTTCTTTCAGAGCGAGTCGTTCAATTCAACTTCAATGATTCAAAAGAGGTCTGATGGTTTCAATATGGAAAAGGAGACTATTGATCCCACTATGCTCTATTCAGATGTGCATTTTTATTGGTTTGGCATGTACTTCTGTAAGTAAAAAAAATATATATTCAAGTGCCTTATTTTTAGTGTGGTTTAGTAGTCAGCACCGTTGCCTTGTGCCTCCAGGGTTGGGGGGGCTGGTGTTGTCAAATTTTGATTCTGGGCTGTGTGTTCGGAGTTTGCATGGTTTCCACGTGCTTGGTGGATTCCCCCTGGTTCCTCAAGTTCCCCGCACAGTCCAAAGACATGCATCTGATTGGCATTTCCAAATTGCCTGTAGTGCACACTTGGGAGACACATGGGTTTTGATGTGCATATAGGTTGCCAGATTTTGGTGTCCTCAGCAACGCAATCCCCCGTACAGTAATGTCTGTTGGTGTGAAAGTCATACAGTAGGTCTTTGAAGTAAACCATCACTTTGTGATGTTGCCTTGAATGGATGTTGAATGGAAGTCTTATTTTGACTTCCTATGCCAGGGAGACTGTTTCACAGTTTGCTTTGAACACCACATATATTAGGTACATCCTACTGAATAGTGCATGCTTTCCTTTTTCTGTAGTACAGCTATCATTCATTACACACCCTGCTGATAAATGAAAAACAATCCACAGTTTTCTGCTTCGATTCCTTGCTGCGCTAAAGAGTGGAAGCACTTGCCTTAGTCAGTGTTTCTAGCTTGATTAGAATCAATCGCTCTCCGTTGGATAAATAAACGTGAGGAACCGTGAACCCCTATTCAAATCACTTTATCTTAATTTTTATCCCACATTTTTATTCCACCTCTGCTTGATCTATCTCACTCTTTCGTGCTCTCTTTTGTCACGTTTTTCTCTGACAGGTTGCTGTGTGAAAAGACTGTGTGCGACAGATGACTGAGGTGCCAAGGGATCAGGAGCACTAGCGTGGAAGCTGTCCCAGCTGTCCTGTGTGGAGGAAATAGCGAGGGGGGAAAAGGCAGGACCGAAAGAAAGGGTGCAGCTTGAGGCCTCCACCCCCCCTGCATCGCACAGGTGCGTTCCATTTGCATCCGCACTGCTGGCATGTGAGTCACTGAAAGAGCTATGTGTTTTTAACTTTCTAGGGACTGCGGCAATGGCCAGGTAGACAGACATTTGAATTTGTTCTCTGTGGCTTAGAATCTTCCATGAGGACCTTTTAATACTGTATGTAGTGGAAATGGTTTTATTTTTGCACATGAGATGTCATACAAGAAGTTTCCAATATGTTTGGCATTAGGTTTTATTTTTAATATGTACAGTAATTTTTTTTTTTCCACAAGGTTCTTTACACATTTTCAGAAATTTTGAAATGACAAGGCATAACAAGATGAAATGCGGTCACATAAAGTATTAGGCTGCTATCAGGTGTGATTAATTCATACCATACCCGGTATAACTGCTCCCCATGCTCCTTCCCCCGCCGACCAGCTTTCTCATATCATTTACTACCGGAGATGTTATTGGTCTTGTAGCTGCGCCCATCAAGGGGTCACCACATCGGACTATCCGATTCTCACAAAACTCGGCACAGGTTTTACGCTGGATGCCCTTTTCAATTCAATTTTATTTGTAAAGCGCTTTTAACAATTGTCATTGTCGCAAAGCAGCTTTACACAATCAAAAGAATTATTTAAGTTTGAATGGAATGTGAATGTGTATGAATCAGAATGATCAGATAGTCCCTGGCGAGCAAGCCGCGGGCGACAGTGACAAGGAAAAAATCCCTGAGATGGTAATAGGAAGAAACCTTGAAAGGAACCAGACTCAACAGGGAACCCATCCTCATCTGGGTGAACCAGGAAGCAGGAAATGATCTACATTTATAATATAACAGTAGATGTTAATTGATGTTAATATGGAGTACAGGTAGTTTATTGGAGACTCAGGTAGACTTGTAGGAAATTCCAGTCTTGAACTATCGAGCAACTGCAGCCAAGTCAAGTCCTCAGAGAAGCAGCTGTCAACACAAGTCGAGGCCAGAACCGTCTACATAGTAGAGTGAAACCATCCCCAGACACCAGATGCATCCCAAAGAGACACACGGGGCATCCATGCGACGAGACCTCCAACCAGAAGCGGGGCACCAGGATGGGTCAGACAGGTCCGGAGGGCAGAGGGAGTCTGGATCACTGGCAGCTCGGGAACGACATGTGTAGCTCGACAGAGAGAGGGAAAGAGAGAGAGGGGAGAGAAAGAGGGCAGAGAGAGCAGAAGAGGAGAGATGGCAGTTAGGTATGGTCACAGTCACATAATGTATAATGTGAATGTATATTTACTGTAGACTGCATGCAGGGACTCCGGCAGGACTAACTATGACAGCACAACTAAAAGGGAGAACCAGAAGGAAACACAAACATGAGGGCTCCCTGAGATGTAAAGCAAACAATCACCTCACCCTCAACAAACCTGAGTGATCAAATGAGACTGAGGAAGACAGCATCTAAACATACCAGTTCACCATAATACTCTACGTCCATGAGTCCCCCAGATCTGCTCCTTTACCTTATGCCAAATCTATTCATAAAAATGCTTGGCTAAATAAATAGAGACTGTGTCTGAGTCCCGAACACTATTTGGAAGACTATTCCATAATTTTGGGGCTTTGTAAGAAAAAGCTCTGCCCCCAGCTGTAGTTTTCATAATACGCGGTACTGACAAGCAGCCTGCATCCTTTGACCGAAGTAGGCGTGGCGGATCGTAAGACACTAGCAGTTCGCTCAGATACTGCGGCGCGAGACCATTTAATGCTTTATATGTCAAGAGTAGTATTTTAAAATCAATGCGAAATTTCACAGGGAGCCAATGCAGTGAAGATAGGATAGGGGTGATGTGCTCATATCTTCTGGTTCTAGTGAGGACTCTCGCTGCTGCATTCTGGACTAGCTGAAGCTTGTTTATGCACCTAACTGAACAACCAGACAGTAAGGCATTACAATAGTCCAACCTAGAGGTGATAAAAGCATGAACTAGTTTTTCTGCATCGTTTAGCGACAATATATTTCTTATCTTGGCGATATTTCTGAGGTGAAAGAATGCTATCCTGGTGATATTATCTACATGAGCTTCAAATGAAAGGCTGGAATCTGTAATCACACCAAGGTCTTTTACTGTTGCACTTGATGGAACAGAAAGGCCATCTAAAGTTACGGTGTGATCTAAAATTTTACTCCTAGCTGTATGCGGTCCTATGACTAGAACTTCTGTCTTATCCGGATTAAGCAGAAGGAAATTAATTAGCATCCAATTTCTTATATCCTGCACATTAGCGTCCAATCTCTTATATCCTTTCTGATGCATTTTATCCAGACATGGGACTGGCACTGCATCCAGTGGCTGAGGTTTGGGCATTTGGTAGGAATTGAATTCAGGCTTCTTGCATGGCGGGTAAAAAAACCTACCAGTAAGTCACTAATGCCCATATTGTTTCGTACCAAAGTACATGCATATTTACACACTCAGACACAGCAGGTGACAGGATGCACCAAGTTAGTTTTGTAAGCTGCGAATCAACACAAAGAAAAGATGAGTACAAAGAAGCGATATAATCGATATAGGAAACATTAATAAACCTAATATTATTAATGTTTTGGAAAAATGTCAACCCTGACCCACTTGCCTGTCTTCCTATAATATCAGCAATGGCCATGTAGGATAATATTAGTATGTGGTGCATGCACATAACGTGTGGAGGAGACAGATGACACTGAAGACGTCCACCTCCATGTTTAGGTACAGTATTTACTGTTTAGGTTGCACATCTGATTTGTACGTTGGCCGAGTGCATCATACCCTATGCTGATTTGTGCTCGGGCAGAATATCCAGATTTCACATTATGCAAACGTCCTGGACTTTGGGGTTAAGTGTTCTCCGAATCCATAGTGAGGAATTACCCTTTGTTACATAATGGTATGTGATTCCTCCTCCCTCACCAGCCAAAGGATTTTTTTTTCTTCTTTTCTCAAATGCATACAAATCATATCCTTATTTAATGCCCTTATTTAAACCTACATATAGGTGAGCTTAGTTTAGAAATAGTGTAAGAGGGAAAAAGAGTCCTGTAAATGTAAAAACAGTGCTGGGGCGAAAAAAGTAAGCCACTTAGCCAAGGTATATGGCCTGGAAAATAGACTAAGTTGTTAAATAGGAAGCTTCGTACATAAACTAGTATTAGTCAATTAGAAGTTTAATTGGCTGATGTGTTTAGACAAATTAACTCGCCAGTGTGGCAAACTGTTAAACGCTGTGTTACTCAAATTGGGGGAAAATGTTGTAAGATACTGTATACTAATGTTTGCAACCTAAATGGTTTAAGGTTAACTGTGTGTGGCTAGCAATGAAATTAGCATGCAGGTAATCCTAGGCAATTAGCATTGCCTAAAAAGAACATACTGTATAAGGTAATTTTTTATCATATCATAGTTAGTGTTACTAACTAATTGCATATATTCAAAAGCTTCTAATAATAATACCTACTCACTCACTTACTCATTGTCTATACCCCTTTATCATGTATACAGGGTCGCAGGGGGCCTGGAGCCTATCCCAGGAGAAAGGCACGAGGTGAGGTACACCCTGGATGGGTGCGCAGATGATGATAATAAGTAGAATAATAACACGGTCCATTGCAGTAGCTAGTAATGAGTCTGACTGCTATATAGAAAAATTATCAGTCAAACTGCAGAACCGATACAGTCAGGAACATATTACCAGACATACTGTACTGTATGTGCAGATGGTGTGACATCTCAAAAAACTTTGACAAACTATATGTGAATTTTTAAGGTTTTTTGCTATCTCACACAACACGATGCATGTAACCAATTTTACTATGGTAAGCTATAGTAAATTTGTATAGCACTGTGTGTTCAGGTCTTTGGTACTGTGGTAGTACTATTGAAGGTACCACTGTGCTTTAGTGAATACCATGGTAGGGTGGGTACTGTGCTAGCACTATGGTGTGTATCACAATACCTTTGTGAATTGGTACTTTATTGGGTACCAAGTGGATACCAAAGCAGGTATATAATATGGTGTTTTTCTACATACTGTACAATATTATCCTATCACAGTAAAACGCTGGAATTCACTGAGCTCCTGAGAGCGTTCCATTCTTTCACAAATTTTTGTAGAAGCGGCCTGCGTACCTGAGTGATTGGAACCATGAAAGTGATTGGAACACCTGAATTGGAACACCTGAAAACACCTGAAAAGTGAATACTTTTGGCAATGTAGTGTATACAGTATACTGTACAGCACCATGGTACAGGCAGCGTCAGACTTCATACCATGGTAAAATTTCTTATGGGAAGCCAATGAAAGTAAACTTTAAATTAATTTGATAGTGCTAGTGGTGTGTGAGTTTGAATTTGTAACCAGTCAATTAGATACTAAATGTTTTAACTGGAGCTAAACAAGAGGACAGAGCAGAAACTTGAAAAGAAATCAAACTGAAGACAGGGAACATTTATTTTGCTTAATGGATTGAACAAAAAAAATAATTTCCAAACCAAATTAGACCAAAAGACTGTAAAAGACTTGAGCTGGACTATCTGTTGGATGGTGAAAAGCAAAAAATAAAAGAAGCCCTATGCCTAAGTTAGAGTATGACTGCTGTCCTCTCCTCATATCACAAAGACTCATAATGGATGCGTAGTAAAAAAAAAATTAGCTTTTTATTTTGTGTTTTTTTTTTTTTTTTTTTTTTTTCATTTATTAGGTTATGGAACAGTTTCATGGCTGTAAGAATGTGTTGAGAAGGGTGCGCTGCATAGTTTTCTGCTCATTTACTAATCTGTCCCTAAATACAGTTAATTAGTTAACTGCACCATAGACATGCATAGATGTTAATGAAGCTAGAAATGTCAATGTTTCACAGTTTACTGATGATGTTAAACGGCGGAATCAGGTTCGTTTCGCTTTCAAAGGAGGCTTTTTCAGCTTTACAGGATAAGTGGCGTCTCGGTCAATATTCATGGCACCTTTATTCCTTTTACATAAAATCACTGGTGGTAGCCCATCTGTTGCAATGCACCGTTTGTCAACCTCACTACCCTATCAATCAGAAGAATGGCACCACCATAGGACCGCAAGTGGCCAGATGTTGTTTACCATTGCTCAGGATGACATTGACATGATATTGCCATCATAGTGTGCGTCTGTGACAAATGTATCAAGCACTTAGTAAAATGACTAACAATTGTGACAATAAAGTGGATATGTATCAAATAACCTGACCAATCCCGTCACTGATTCAAGAGTTACAAAGTGACGTTAAAGTACTGTATTTACATCACAGTGAATTTGAATGCTCATTTCTAAGTGTGTGTGAGTGTGTGTATGTGTGTGTGCCCTGCGATGGATTGGCACCCTGTCCAGGGTGTACCCCGCCTAGTGCCCGAAGTCTCCTGGGATAGGCTCCAGGTCCCCGCGACCCTGAACACAGGATTAAGCGGTATAGAAAATGAATTAATGAATGTATTGGACCTACACAGATGGACATACAGCACTGTCAGAGCTACTGTTGGTAATAATTAGTCACTTTCTTACCACTTAGAAATCATTCATTCATTCATTTTGTATACCCCTTAATCCTGTGTTCAGGGTCGCGGGGGGCCTGGAGCCTATCCCAGGAGACTTCGGGCACTAGGCGGGGTACACCCTGGACAGGGTGCCAATCCATCGCAGGGCACACACACATACACACTCACACACCCAATCACACACTACGGGCAATTTAGGAACGCCAATTAGCCTAACCTGCATATCTTTGGACTGTGGGAGGAAACCGGAGTACCCGGAGGAAACCCACCAAGCACGGGGAGAACATGCAAACTCCATGCACACAGAGACGGGAATCGAGCCTGGCCGGGGAATCGAACCCAGACCCTGGAGGTGCAAGGCGACAGTGCTAACCACTACATCACCGTGCCGCAGGTCCAATACAATAATAATAATTCTAATCCAATATTATTTCTATAGTAACATCAGGCACGTGTATGGTTGATTTGATAATATACAAACATGTTTGCATTATTAAAATGCTGATACATTTAGGAACCTCTGTAGTCCAATTAGGGACTGTGGAGTGTAATGGTGACCACTGTATTTATTCCCATTTTCACAACTGTGGTAGGACCTCTGGTCAACATTCACATGCACTTAGGGTAATTTGGAAACGTCAGTTAGTAATATGCTTGTCTTTGGACTGTGGGAGGAAACCGGAGCACCCGGAGGAAACCCACCAAGAATGGGTAGAACATGCAAACTCCATGCACACCGATCCCTAGGCAGGAATCGAACCCGGACTCAAAGACAATTTTTAATAGATTTCCTTCTTTAACAAATAAAAATTTAGATTTATGGTAAATCATCAACTTTGGGAGATATCCGGAACTCTCCCTACCCCAACCCCACATTAGTTATCTTCCTGTCACAGGGAAAGTTGTATGACTTATTTAAATTGCTAAATATGAATCAAAAATAGATTTTAATTCCTGACATATTTTCAGAGTTACACTTCAGCCTGCATATTCACACACACACACCCTGTCTCTTTCTCTCTCACACACACCTCCTACCATCAAGATACTTGATTCCCAAGCATCCTTCTCTTGGGTGTCATCAATTTACATAAGTATTGTGGAGATCTAAGATGAAGATAAGAGCTATTGTTTATTAGTATAAGATGCACTCATAGGGATCATTGCATAAAGAAGTGAGCTGTAGTCCCTGTACACATATAGGGATGCTGATTCTGATGCATTTTTTCCTCCTTGTACTTTTTTTTTTTAACGCACGGTCTGCTTCTGCATTTTTATGAATATTCTTTCGAATTCACCGCATTCCCGTCCATTATAACATTATCGCTGCGCTGCAGGCAAACCTCCCACCTGGGACTGCTTCTCAAAGAGAGTAGGAGTTTGCATGAGTGCGAGACAGTGACACAGTTGGGAGCCTTGTGACCTTTTGATACCTTTCTATTCCTTTAGCAGCTCCCATCGATCCAGCAGTCATGGAGGGAAGTGAAAACTTAGGCACATGGGGATCCAGTGTCCCTAGGCTTGTGCACATATCATGGGCCACCACTCTCCCCCCATGGAAGTGAGAGTGATAGTGGAAGTGCGAAAGTGTCTGGGTGCAGAGCTTCTTTGAGAAAATGTTCTTTTTTAAGTCGTAGTTTAGGATAGAAGTCACGTACTAAAGGGGGAAAAAGATAAAAAGTTGGCTACAGTATATGCATATCTGTTATGTTTGACCTATTTTTTTAAGCCTTTAATGTTCTGTTCAACTTTTTTACCTATTAAAATATTGAAATATGTCATGAACTTAATGTAATTGAGCCATCCCTACCACTCGTGTGGGGTATGCTATGCTACTGTTTGCTATACAAAAAAAAAAAAAAAAAAAAACACAGACACACACACACACACTACGTTGATGATGCTTTGTCTTTGTATAGTATATCTTTTATATTTCTTCGTGGCATACCATAAAAATACAGTAGCCATAACATTTGTACTGTTGCATCATAGTGCTAAAAAGTTAACGTTTTATAATTATTTTTACCAGATTTTTCTTTTTCGCACTTTATTTGTAAATATCTTTATATCTACTTTTACCATGAAGCGATATCTCACCCGTTTGGAAGACTGATGTTGAAGACGAAAAGAAACGGATTGTTACTACTCTGAAATTGAAAAAATGCTAAGAAAATATAAATAAATAATAAATAAGGGGGGGGGGGGGGCGTGGTATAAATATATTCAACCGAGTAATCTGATTGGATAAAAGGCATTTTATGATAGCTTATATACAGCATAACAGCACAGGCACACTCTAACTATATGTATGGGTATTTTAACAATGATTAATTACACTAACTGTCAGTTGCCAGAATGGGTGAAAGTAGGGCACTACGGTCTGCAATACTGAAATGATTAGTAGAGCAATTGCCTGTCAAAACCCACATTGAAAAGCAAACACGGAAGCATTTTCAGCAAGAAAACACATCCGATAAAGCTGTCATCTTACACACTGCCTTATTAATAATTGCTTCTGAATCCCATCGCATCCATGTTCTGTTCATGACTAACCTGAATGTAATCATGTTCAAAAGGCCAAATCCCAAATACCTCTCTAACACCTCATCAAACACCTACTGTAAGTATATGGAACATGATGTTGTACACTCTACATAACATACTAGTTTTTCATTTTATACTTGAGATTCAACCCTGAAACCACAGAAGTTATTATTATTTTTAAAGCAGAATAAGAGAAAGTATGAAGCAAATCTCATAAGTCATAAGCCATTTATCTGCTGATTACATTCCAAAATTGTACGACTTGGCACTGCACAAATTTAAAAGGGATTTAAAAGTTTTACTCGCATTTTAGAAGATATACTGTAGGTTCACTTCAGCCTATGTGACTTATAGTATAATTTTAAAGTGAAATATAAGGACTGTAGTGGTCAGCACTGTCGCCTTGCACCTCCAGGGTCTGGGTTCGATTCTCCGGCCAGGCTCGATTCCCGTCTCTGTGTGCATGGAGTTTGCATGTTCTCCCCGTGCTTGGTGGTTTTCCTCCGGGTACTCCGGTTTCCTCCCACAGTCCAAAGACATGCAGGTTAGGCTAATTGATGTTCCTAAATTGCCTGTAGTGTGTGATTGGGTGTGTGAGTGTGTGTATGTGTGTGTGCCCTGCGATGGATTGGCACCCTGTCCAGGGTGTACCCCGCCTAGTGCCCGAAGTCTCCTGGGATAGGCTCCAGGTCCCCCGCGACCCTGAACACAGGATTAACCGGTATAGAAGATGAATGAAGGATGAATTAATGAATATAAGGACTATACACTATATACACTATAACCTACAACTTTTAAACACCAGACCATCACAGCACATGTGGTTCTGCTCCGAACCTTTGCAACAAAGATGATCATACAGTATTTGTCTAGAATGTCTTTGCATTTGCAGCATTAGAATATTCTTTGCAGGATATTAAACAGATTGGATATCAACCTCACTGAATGCCTTTCTAATGAACTGGAATTCTAACTGTACCACAAGCCTCCTCGCCACCTCACTAAGCTCTTGGTGCTGAATGGACACAAATTCTCGTAGTCATGTTCCAAAATCTATTAAGCCTTTCCAGAAGAGTGGGGTTTATTATAAGAGCAGCTGCTTTGTGGGATAAAGCTTTAAAATGACTAATATCTTAGCACAAGCATTATTAATTTATTAATAAAGTTTATGGATCTGAAATGTGCTGCCATTACTGAATTACAATTGGTGGAAACGTATTAAACATTCATTCATTCATTCATTCATTTTCTATACCGCTTAATCCTGTGTTCAGGGTCGCGGGGGACCTGGAGCCTATCCCAGGAGACTTCGGGCACTAGGCGGGGTACACCCTGGACAGGGTGCCAATCCATCGCAGGGCACACACACATACACACTCACACACCCAATCACACACTACGGGCAATTTAGTAACGCCAATTAGCCTAACCTGCATATCTTTGGACTGTGGGAGGAAACCGGAGTACCCGGAGGAAACCCACCAAGCACGGTGAGAACATGCAAACTCCATGCACACAGAGACGGGAATCGAACCCAGACCTTGGAGGTGCAAGGCGACAGTGCTAACCACAACACGTATTAAACATTAAAGCTATTAATGATTTTGAATATACAGAATCCACTTTTGGGAGGCACAGTGGTGTAGTGGTTGCACCTCCAGGGTCCCGGTTCGATTCGTGTCCAGGTTTGATTCACTTTTCTGTGAGCATGGAATTGCATGTTCTTCCCGTTCTTGGTGGGTTTCCTTCGATACTCCAGTTTCCTCCCACATTCCAAAGACATGCAGATTAGGCCAGTTGGCATTTCCAAATTGCCCGTAGTGTGTGAATGAGTGTGTGTGTGTGTGTGTGTGTGTGTGTGTGTGTGTGTGTGTGTGTGTGTGTGTGTGTGTGTGTGTGCGTGCGTGCCCTGCGATGGATTGGCACCCTGTCCAGGGTGTACCCAGCCTCGTGCCCTTAGTTTCCTAGGATAGGCTCCAGGCCCCACGCGACCCTGAATACAGGATAAAGAGGTGTAGATGATGAGTGAGTTAGAATTGACTTTTGAATATTGAATATTTGCTCTGAATTTTAAATATAATATAACATCAAGATCATTGGCATTTAGAGGTTATCACCGTCAGCTTGCAGGGTCTGGGTTCGGTTCCCTTCTCAGGTCTGTGTGCATGGAGTTTGCATGTTCTCTCAGTGCTTTATGGGTTTCCTTCAGGTGCTCTGGTTACTTCCCATAGTCCAAAAACAGGCTCCCAAATTGCCCATAGTTTATCTGTTTGTGCCCTGCGATGGCTTGGCATCCTATCCAGTGTGTACCCTGTCATCTGGGATAGGCACCAGGCCCCCTCTGCAACCCCGTATACAGGATAATGTGGTACAGAAGATGAGACATAGATCATCATCACATGAGGAACAAGAACATCATAGCATCACTGATGGGAAACCGAAAAAATGTAAATCATGCCCCAACTCTAAAAAAAAAAAAAAAAAAAAATACACTTCCTTTTCTTTCATAACGACTAGGTTAAGACATCACAGCCGATTTCCAATGCAAAGCAATGCAGTTGCTGGGAGACAAATAAGTTGTGTGAGTACATCTTCCTTTGTGTGCACGCACTCATGTGTTTGTTTGTGTTGGCCGATCTGGAGAAGCTGCTGTAGTTTGACAGCCCGTCTGCAGACTGTTTACCGGCTTGTCCTTGCTTGGTCTTGCACGTGCATGTGTTGGAGCTGTCTGACTGGCCCGTATATAAATCTCATTTATTACATTAAGCATTTTTTAAAGCACCCTATTAGCTATTCTCCTCTGATCTAAGCAGTTCCCTAAAGCTGGATGCGCTCTAATAAACTAGCTGGGACTTGTCTGTCACGCCGTAGAATTTGCAGTGTTCAGCGCATCATACGGTGACCGAGCCACTTATCTGCACATAATACAGACGAGAGAATTCATCCTGAACGGAATACACGAGTCGATACAACAATTGCTGAATGATTATCATGTCAGTTTGAAAAAGAGGCTGTGAGTGTATTCGCTGACTGATTTACACGTTTTAATCAGCGTCACATTTCTTGGGTGCTTTCTTCCTATTAGCCAGAAAACTGTAATGATTTAATGGTACTGTACTGTATATGTCAGATCCTTCACTGGCAAAACACACTCAGGATGAAGCTTCTAAAACTATTTCTTTTACAGTACTTGGGATGATGAATGTAATTAGAATTTAAGAGTGCATAAAAATGTACCCTGGTGCAAAGAATTTTTTTTTTCTGCATTAGTCCTATAGAACGGCTGATTTGTGGATTCCAGTATGTGAAGCAGATCTGTAAAAACGACAGGAAATGTGTCACATTTTTGCTCTCAGTACACCCTAGCATGGAATTGCTGTGGGGGAAATGGCAGGTCCCATACTCAGTACTGACCAAGTGGTGACAGGTGTTGCCCAGAGGTGTAAGGACTGCCAACTGTACTCTGATGCACCATAACAGGACAATGCCAGTTAAGTGTTGGAAAATGCTGTTGAATACCACTATTGGAACCTTAATGCTTACTTTATATTTATAGTATATAGTTCTATAGCTCATTTTGATTAATTCATGTTCACATCTCATACAAACTTAAATAATTGTTTTGATTGTGTAAAGTTTTGCGACAATGTCAATTGTTTAAAAGCGCTATACAAATAAAATCAAATGAAATATAGAAAACAAGGATATTCCATGGTTAAATGGAGAAGTTAAAGAAAATTGCACATGGACACCAGTAGGCTTGTATTTGAAATCCTAGAACGGTTCAAGAATCAACCAGACAACATACAAAATGTAATCTGGTGAAGGATATTACTCTGGATGTCCCATCAACAAATACCACATGCGTAATTATACACAATATTGTCTACTCTTCTATTTATTATGGAGTAATGCATCACAGCTGGCGCCATGGGGTAGCGTTAAGAAAGGTCAAGGGTTCGATTCCCGCCTTAAGTGTGTGAGTTTTTCATCTATCTGTGCTCCTCACAGTACAAAAGATTGTTGTTTTTTTTACAAAATAGCCTGTAGTGTGTGGACTGGCACCCCTTTCAGAGTGTACCCCGCCCAGTGCCCCAAGTCCACCAGGCTAGACTCCAGGCTTCCTGTGAGTCTGGATAGGCGAAGTGGTATAGAGAATACAGTATATGAGAGAGAGAGTATCGCAGCTGACCAGGCAGGATTATTAATCCACAGAAATACAATTCCATAATACAGTACAATATCAAAATCCCTAAGTGAAACCACACTGAGATAACCTGTACACATTATGCGAAAAAAGGGGAAAAAACGCGACTAACTAATGGCTTAGACTTACCAGAAAAAACGCGAATATATTATACTTATTAGTCCCGGTTTGACTTGAACGTACATATTCATAACAATGGGCATTCAAGTCCAGAGGTTTGAGTCAAACTGGGACTAATTGTTCCCTTAAGTTGTATACTTTCCAGAAAATCTACTGTATATGAATGGTGGTGTGTGAACCCGAAGACCTCCAGAGAACCTATTCCTACTCCTCTTATATTCATAGTAACCAGCAGTACCATTGTGGAGAGCGACTTCCACGAGAGAGCTTTTTCTTAAAATTTAAAACATCTCCTCACAATAGTTCACTAGTTCGTAGTGTCCTCTGTTGGGGAGGGTTATTGTGTCACTGACATTGGCAGACTATCATCTTCCTTGTATCTTCTGCTTCAGTAAGTGCCAATAAAAGGATGCAATTATTACATACCTGCTACTGCAGAAGGTCCTCAAGGAAAACTTACCACTTAGAACATTTTTACTTTGAATTACATTTCAAAATCTATTGTGACAAAAAAAAAAGATTCTAAAGCGCTTTGTGTTAAAGGTCAAAGTGATACATGGATGATAGCTCTTTATCACAGTCAACTAGGTGTAAGTACACAGTGAAATGATCCATTCACAAAAGATGGCTTGATATCATTGGTGTAGTGCAGGATATACGTAGGCAGGTATACTCAGTTGGCACTGGGTATAAATACTTATATTTAATATAGGGCATATATGGAGAGGCAGTACACTCTGGATGGGGTTCCAATCCAGTTACAGATACACATTGGATATTGGAATGCCAGTTAACCTGATGTCTGCATGTCTTTGGATTGTGGGAGAAAACCAGAGCACCCAGAGGAAACCCACCAAGCATGGTTAGAACATGGCGGGAATCAAACCCGAACCCTGGAGGTGCAAGGCATCACTAAGCTGCCATGCCGCTCAAAATACTGTAGGGCCTATTGTGAAAAATTTAAATAATCTAATTAACAGGAAGCACTGTTGCCTTGCACCTCCAGGGTCTGGGTTCGATTCCCCGGCCAGGCTCGATTCCCGTCTCTGTGTGCATGGAGTTTGCATGTTCTCCCCGTGCTTGGTGGGTTTCCTCCGGGTACTCCGGTTTCCTCCCACAGTCCAAAGATATGCAGGTTAGGCTAATTGGCGTTCCTAAATTGACCATAGTGTGTGAATGGGTGTGTGAGTGTGTGTATGTGTGTGTGCCCTGCGATGGATTGGCACCCTGTCCAGGGTGTACCCCGCCTAGTGCCCGAAGTCTCCTGGGATAGGCTCCAGGTCCCCGCGACCCTGAACACAGGATTAAGCGGTATAGAAGATGAATGAATGAATGAATAATTAACAGGAAAGATGAAGCAAACTATCCAAAGAAACAACCTCACGTTGCTACAGTACATAGTGCTGGCAGCAGCTCGGGTAAACATGTCACTGTTTATAACATAAGACAATTTTTTCCCTTTGCTGGATCGGCTATTTAAAACTTGAATGGCGAGGGTAAATTTATAATACACTCCATTTCACCACTAATCTGCTTTGAGAGGTTTCAGGATGTTTTCTGTTGACTGAATAATGAGGAATTTTACTGATTTTGTATTACCTAAAGCAAACATGTTTACAAGGATGGACCTGTACTATCTAAAACTATTCTCTATGTAGAGGTGATCTAAAAGAAAACAACAGACCTTAGGGCAGCCATTGATTTGGGTTCACTTTAACAGAAATGTGTGGTGCGGTCCACATCAGCGTGGAAGCTTTTTCACTCTGAGTACTGCTTGCCAAGCAACGTGATTGGTTTTTGATGGATGAGAAACAGATGTTATTGTCAGCAGAGGAGACAGAACATCTTACTGATTTCGAACACCAGACTTTATTAGGCTTGGAGCACTGTAATTAGCTCTGCTGTGATTGCATGCCCTGAGAGATTCACGAAAATATATATAGTGCATGTAAAAAAAATTTTGAAAAAATTAAATAAAATTAACTCTCATATATTCTGGACTAATTAAAAGTTAAACGTTTCGAACCTGTTTGGTTCAGTTTCGAGGATTATGGCGTATAGATCATGAGAAACAAAAATACAGAATCTCATAATATCGGAATATTCCCGAATATCAGTTTAAAAAAATATATGCTAATTTGTCCACTCAGTGCTTGGTTGGGAGTTCTTTAGCACGAATTCCCGCATCAGTGCATCAATGGCATGGAGGCGATTAGCTTGTGGCATTGCTGAGGCATTATTGAAAACCAGGTTGCTTTGATATCAGCCTTCAACTCGTCTCAATGAAATAAAAAACAAAACAAAACTTGACTTTGTGTCAAATGAATCTAGAAAAAAGAGAGTTGAAAAAAAAAATTTAATCATGAAACTTTATTTATTTATTTATTTATTTTGTGTTGTCATTTACATTTTTACCTGCACAGTGTGTGCCGAGCATTTAAAAGGAAATGGATAAGCACTGTATCTCCATCGTCATGTACAAACCTCTCCTCCAGTCTCTGTGCTTGGTGGGTTTCCTCAATGTACACTGTTTCCTCCTACAGACCAAAGACATGAGTTGTAGGTTGACTGGCATTTCCGAATTGTCCGTAGTGTGTGATTGCGTGTGTGAGTGTGTATGAAAGGCTCTAGGCCGCCTGCGACCCAACACAGGATAAGCGGTATAGACAGTGGATGGAAACAGCTTGGACAAAGGGATCAATTCTTGGTTGGGAAGGAATTCTTCTCTGTGAACAGAACCCAGCTATTATGAACCCCTTTCCCTAGATGACTAATGTATTTGGGCCAAGTTTTAAAAAGCTATTACAAATTTCCATTTGTATTTCATTCCATTTGTAACTCTGTATATCATATTCGGTAGGTGCCACCGTACGCATTTGTTATATGCTAATAACTCCATTATGCATGAGATAATCCAGTGCCATGACTCGAGGGGTGAAGTCTAGAGGGGCCACTGAAATTTTAGTGGGATGACCGACGATGCAAAGTGAAAACAATAGTCTTTGGAATGGCACATCCCAATATTATTTTTCACAGCATGATCTCTGAAACACGGCCTATGGTTACTTGCTCACAACTACAGTGTATGCAGCTCTCGGTTATGTACAGTACCCTTGTTTACATCATTTACAGCGAGGAACAGGAGTTCTTATTATTTATTTATTTTCAACAAGAACATGAAAGGGCTTAAAAAACGATTCCGCCTGAAATTCTGTTGCTCATATCTGTTTCATTATGATCTTTTCGGTTCTTTGCTAATTCTCTTTCTTTCCACTCTGCTACGCTCAGAGCCTCTTGTTCTCTCATTCACTATTATCTTCCCTTTTCTTTTCACACTCTCATCCTTTTTATATTACACTCTGATCCTTCACCTCCAACTCCGTTTCCCTCATACACATGCTCTCTGTATGGTAATACCTTGGCCTGCTCATTTGCATGCATTATTGCCTTCATTGCGCTTCTCTTTTTCATTCCTTTATCTGTGTGGAGGTAAAAAGCTCTGGGGGTGAAGCCAGAGCCTCAGTTACAGGGTGCCAGGATATAACGCAGTTCTTCAGCTCCAAGTGCTGCCCTTCCAAAGAAACTCTCCTGTTCGGCTGTGTGTCCTTTTCGTCTCCATGGACACAGTCCCTAATGGTCAGAGGTCAGCTGAATAGCTCAAAGTAACAGGCTGGCATGTGGCATGTAACTCTGGGCTTCCCTGTGAATGCGATTAGCTACGTTTGCATCCAGATGAAAGGACAAAAGGTTTCTCATTCTCCACTGTCATGGAAAATTTCCAAGTCTTTGAGCATCTGTAGCTTGTGAGGGCAGAGCCAAGACCTTTGCAAGCTTTTTTCTGCAGTGTCACACCAAAACCTTTCATATCAAAATGGTTTGTTTTACACTGCTAACAAGATTTCTGTCTTTCCGACGAGGGATGTCATGCACATGGCTCATTTTCTGTAATATAGATCGGTTCTAAAAATCAGATTCATGCCACAGATCATGTTCTGGTACTTTGACCCAATGTGAAGTCCCTATTACATTCCTGCCATATCTTATTTACACTCCCACCTGCCACCATGAGGACGTGAAGGGCTCTTAGGAGCCCATTTCCATAATTATTGTTTATATTGCTTTCACAATGGAGCTGTAGTCATGGCTTAAACACAGCCACTTCCTAGATTTCAGTATCAATGTGCAAAGCACGAGGGGGAGGTGTAAAAATGTGGGCTGGTTCGCTCTTGCAGCTTTCGTTCTGCATCAGTAGTTAGCTAGTCAGTATGATAGAACAAAAGAAACTTACAGAACCAAAAAAAAAAAAAAAAAAAAAACGGATGGGTCCATACTTAATGCCAGTCATATTATACCTAGTCCTAGCTCATTTGTTCATATTATATTTCAATTTATCGATGCAGAATTACAATAAAGAAATAAAAGGGAAGGTTTTACTGTGAAATCCTGCAAGGTGTACTGTATAAAGATACCATTTTAAAGTTGGCTGTTTATGTAACAACCACAGCAGCAACCTCATTTCCCCTCTCGTCTTCACCCACTCAGCAATCAATGTCACCAGTATACTAATGGTTTTTGGAATTCTAATACAGTACTAATGGAATTCCTCAATTCCTCAAGTGGGGGTCAAGACTTTACACAGGACTGCATGTGAAATAAATAAGGCAGCATAAAGATATTCCACTAATTTACCAATATGTTGACCAACCAATATTCTGATTGGATCTTTGAATATGATTGAATTTATGTGTATATGAATTTAAAAGCAGCACTGTCGCCTTGCACCTCCATGGTCTGAGTTTGATTCCTGGCCAGGCTCGATTCCCATCTGTGCATGGAGTTTGCATGTTCTCCCCGTGCTTCCAAAGATATGCAGGTTAGGCTAATTGGGGTTCCCAAATTGCCCGTAGTGTGTGACTGAGTGTGTGTATGTATGTGTGTGTCCTGTGATGGATTGACACCCTGTCCAGGGTGTACCCTGCCTCGTGCCCTACTGTAAGTCTCCTGGGATAGGCTCCAGGTCCCCTTTACCCTGAATACAGGATAAAGCGGTGTAGTAGATGAGTGATTGAGTGAGTGAGTGAGTGAGTGAGTGAGTGAGTGAGTGAATTTAAAAGCTTAAAGATTTTACATGTATTTGAACCAGTTGACTACAATTACTGTCCAAGTCGAGTCGATTTCTCAGGCAGAGGTAATGTATGTGTATATTATAGCCTGTAAAAATCTTTCATATGCTCAAACTATAAAAATATAACAACACATTTTTAAAAAAGTAATTTATTTACGAACATTGTTAGCTTTTATTTACAACCATAATTGATTTTTAGGACAGCTGTTTGGAAAGATTTATTTCCCTTCCCATGAAAAAGACACCAACGCACAACAACACATCAACAACTTATTGGTTTAATTTTAATATAATTAAAATGGCAATAAATAGCATACAGTAGCTATGATCAATACAAATTTTCTTTATATGATATTAAACAATAAAAAAAAACAAGAATTACTGTGGATCATAATCATTTTACACTTCTCTCTCTCTCTCTCTCTCTCTCTCTGTCTCTCTCTCTCTCTGTGTCTCTGTCTGTGTTATTTCCTGAGGTTAATGTATAGTAAGTCACTGTATTTGTCATAGTCTCTTGCTTCCGCTGATGGCTGGTAATTGCAGCTTAATTCAGTGAGCTTTTTTCTATTTACTGTGTGTTTTCTCTTATAATACATATTTGCTTACATTTCTGCAGTGTCAATATCACAGCTAATTTGACAACTAGATATGGCTATTTTTTTTCAACTGCGTTGAATATACTGAATGTATATGAATAAGGTGCCTTTAACCTATGATACATTTATATTTAGCCATCCAGTATTTGAAACTTATTTTTGATAATTTTGCCAAATATGTCAATTTCATCTTCATATACAGTACATAATTATGTGAGTTTGGAAATGTTCTCTGTGATACATAAAGTGCAAAATTATACATTTCATACCAGATAAGGCAGACTGTGAATAGAGACATTATATAATACAATGTTCTTATGTGTCCAGTGGTGTGAGGTGTGAGACTGCTAGCTTTACAAAATTGGACAACAGTCACTTACAAGAATCCCGCTGAGTGCAATCAGAGCTCATTACTGCTGAGGGAAGAGGTGGGACATACAGACTTTTCACCTTACACTTAGCTTGCAAGAGGAGCACAGAGCGCCGAGCCCAATGGCACAAACAGTTGCTATTATTCACTGCTCCGGCTTAACAACTGGTTCTCACACAGTTTTTGAGTCAGGACTCCACTGGGCCTCTACTACATCCACTAGATTTGATATTAAGTGAAGATAATCCGGTAGAGGAGAGACGATACACCTCACTGTGTTAATGTGTGTGTGTGTGTCTGGAGTGTCAGGTGGAAGCTGAAGGAAACAGAGTGAACACTAACATGAACAGTTAGGGCCTCCAGGGTTTGCATTCATTGGAAATGCACTGGATAGCGAGTGAAGTATGATAGTGCATGAAGCATGTTAAGAATACTGTGGGATGGAAGAAAAAAAAGAGGAAAAAAAGTCAGGATTTCGGGTTTATGGCAGCGCCAGGTATAGATGCAGATGTACAGTAGAGAGGGCACTAGCTAAAATAATGACAACTGTTGTTTCTGACATATCTGAAAACTGAAATATTATAATATTATATATATATATATATATATATATATATATATATATATATATATATATATATATATACTGTATATATAATATTTGGGTTTTCAGATATTAATATTTTATATATATGTAACGCGGTTTACGAGTGTTTCGCAAGACGAGCAAAGATTTTTAATAAATTTTGACTTGAAAAACGAGCGTTTACGAGCACTGAGTATCATGTATCAAGCATGCGCTTCTTGTTTTGACACCAAGCGTAAGAACGGTTTTTCTCTCTCTTGCGCTGCAGAATTTTAGGTAATCGTCTCCCCTGCTGGTGATTACACACACACACACACACACACACACACACACACACACACACACACACACACACACAGGGGAGACGATTACCTAAAATTCTGCAAGCACTGAATTTACAGAAACCCGATAGGTACTGTAGGTCTCCCCTGCTGGATATTAGTGCTTGCAGAGTTTCTGTGTGTGTGTGTGTGTATGTGTGTGTGTGTGTGTGTGTGTGTGTGTGTGTATTTTTTGGGGGGGCTGTAGTACGAATAATTTGAGTTTCCATTATTTCCTATTGGAAAATTAAATTTGGTTTACGAGTGTTTTGGAATACGAGCCAACTTCCAGAACTAATTATGCTCGTAATCCGAGGTTCCACTATATATATATATATATATATATATATATATATATAGAAACAACCAAAAACAACAACAAAAGCACATGATCATGCGGATCTGTACTGTTTCTTTGCCTTTGTGGTCCATTTTATATTTTTTTGCTCAGTTATGTTTGTATAATTAAAATGAAATGAAATTCAGTTCATCATATTGTTTATTTTGTCATCATATTGCCTATTAGGTAAGTATAGGTAACTATAAGTCAATACTGCACAATCCTGAGCCCTACATTATATATATAAGAATAAACAAATGTACTAGTAATGCTACCTGATGTTGACTGTATGTTGACTGTATTATTGGTGCCTATAGTGACAGTTAAACTGGAAAAATAATAATAATGTAAGTTTTAGAACAAATTCTTTTGAATAGGCATTCAGAATATACACCAATAATCAACCATAACATAATGACTACCCACCCACCATTTGCCACCAGAACACTGTAGGTTCTGACAACCTTATACTGAAACCAGCATTAACCTTTCCAGCAAGTTAGCTATAACAACCTCAGCATCCTTCTATTGGATCATTCAACATGGGCCTGTCTTCGCTCCCCATGCCCATCATGCCTTTGCCACTCATGACCCTGTTGCCGGTTCACCGGTTTTCCTTCCTTCAGCGACTTTTAGTAGTTTTAATAGGTCCTGACCACTGCAGACTGGAAATATCCCTGAAGAACTGCAGTTTTGGAGTTGCTCTGACCCAGTCATCCAGAAATCACAATCTGGCCCCTGTCAAAGTCACTCAGATGCTTATAACTGCACTATTTTTTTCCCCAACACATCGACTTTTGTAAAAAAAAAAAAAAAAAAAAAAAAAAAAAAACATCTCTTGCGGTGAAGGCTGGCCCATGTTGTCCGATCACATAGAAAAGCTACTGTTTTGAAAATGTTAATGCTGGTGACAGAACACAGGTTTGTTAGCACACATGCACAGATGCCTGCTGGGGAGTCTCTTGTTAATCATGTAATGTACATACTGTATGCTTACTGTATGACTTAGTTGTTTTGACTCCTTATAGAGACAACTTACTTACTAATATACAGCAATTCCTCAAAGTCTGCTAGAGAGGAGTATGATGTTACAGTAAGTTTACTGTAATACAAACCGGATTCCAAAAAAGTTGGGACACTAAACAAATTGTGAATAAAAACTGAATGCAATGATGTGGAGATGGCAAATGTCAATATTTTATTCAGAATAGAACATAAATCACGGAACAAAAGTTTAAACTGAGAAAATGTATCATTTTAAGGCAAAAATATGGTGAATCAAAATGTCATGGTGTCAACAAATCCCAAAAAAGTTTTTTTTTCAGATCCAGTAATGCGGAAATGGCGGGTGCTGCTATTAGCGGCGAAGGAAAAGAGATGGAAAGATGAAAATCATTACGGAATAAGCGGGTTTTAAATCGGATGTGCGCATTACTGGATCTGTAGCGACAACAGACCTCAAAGGATGATGGCCGCGCCTGGGCTGATGGGAATTGTAGTTCCCGCTACCTCCCGTTCGCTACATTCGCCTGAGCAAACTTTTCTCAGAAGACCTATCATTTTATCGTCATGCGACCACAGTATTATTGAAATAAAGTGTTATTGCGGTACGACGGTATTTACATTACCGTTACATCCTTATCAGACACAAATGGCATGACCATAGACAGTATCAAAAAATTAAAAAACCCTCTGTGCCATCGTCCATAGGTCTTCTAAAGAGTATTTTTGAAGCTTTGTGGGTGCTTTGGCTGACTTTCAGTTTCAGTGCCTAGTTACCTCTGCTACCATCTTTAGCTTAGCTAAAATGCAAAGGTGATTAAAATAAGTTACTTTGTGTTTAATTGAACTCATCCATACCCTATATATAGTCCCATGTCAACTTCTACATCAATAGTGTTAAAAGTTAACCTACAATGATTCCAATTGGCTGGTTAGCTAAACTGATGCATAGAAGACAGCTAGCAGTTTAACATCTACATTGCAGATGTTACTCAAATCAGCCACGGCCCTAGTTATACATAATTTTATGTCTTAAGTTGAGTTACATAAAACTCCACCCTGTACTGTTGTCATGAATGTGAAATCTAGCTATGGAGATGAAAACTATGGGGATTGACCAGTCTATGGGGATTGACCAGCTCCCAGTGGACTCTTAAGGACATGCACATGTCGGCATTTCACATTTGCTTCATTTTTCAGAACGGGGTGGCCCAGAAGTTTTTAATGCGTTATGCTATATTTATTTATTATATTAATCATTTATTTTTACATAAGGTGCATAGCAATGTTCAGAAGCAAAACATGTAACCTATCCCTCTGAGGTGTCACACTTCAACAAGCATGAAACCAGTATTAATCTGCTGCACACGGCTTTATACAGTATGTGTGACTTTTACTGTACACATAAAGCATTAATATTGCTGAAAGTGGAGGTTGACGTCCACAACCTTTCATGTGCTTATTTGTGTGACTAAATCTCAATAAGGTGACTGAAAAACCATATTTATGTAAATGTAATACAAATGCATTACATTACTGCTGAATAGATAGTAACTAGTAATAGTAATTTATTACAGTAATGAAAAAATAATAAGTAATATTAATATATTACTTTCACTAAAAAGTAACTGGCCGCACGGTGGCTTAGTAGTTAGGACAGTAGCCTTGCACCTCCAGGGTCCAGGTTCGATTCTCACCTTGGGGTCTGTGTGCATGGAGTTTGCATGTTCTTCCTGTTCTTGGTGAATTTCCTCCCAGAGTCCAATGACATGCAAATTAGCCTTACTGACGTTACCAAATTACCTGTAGAGTGTGAATGCATGTGCGAATGTTGACCAGAGGTCCTACCATGGTCCCTAGTTGGACTACAGATGGGTGATTGGATGAAAAGGTAACTAGTAATAGTACTGTAGGTTGTTACTTTTATTAGTAACTATTACAATGCTGGAGAGAGCACATGATATACCATGATACTATATGTACACTCACCTAAAGGATTATTAGGAACACCATACTAATATGGTGTTTGACCCCCTTTCGCCTTCAGAACTGCCTTAATTCTACGTGGCATTGATTCAACAAGGTGCTGAAAGCATTCTTTAGAAATGTAGGCCCATATTGATAGGATAGCATCTTGCAGTTGATGGAGATTTGCGGGATGCACATCCAGGGCGCACGAAGCTCCCGTTCCACCACATGCTCTATTGGGTTGGGATCTGGTGACTGTGGGGGCCATTTTAGTACAGTGAACTCATTGTCATGTTCAAGAAACCAATTTGAAATGATTCGAGCTTTGTGACATGGTGCATTATCCTGCTGGAAGTAGCCATCAGAGGATGGGTACATGGTGGTCATAAAGGGATGGACATGGTCAGAAACAATGCTCAGGTAGGTCGTGGCATTTAAACGATGCCCAATTGGCACTAAAGGGCCTAAAGTGTGCCAAGAAAACATCCCCCACACCATTACACCATCACCACCAGCCTGCACAGTGGCAACAAGGCATGATGGATCCATGTTCTCATTCTGTTTACACCAAATTCTGACTTTACCATTTGAATGTCTCAACAGAAATCGAGACTCATCAGACCAGGCAACATTTTTCCAGTCTTCAACTGTCCAATTTTGCTGAGCTCGTGCAAATTGTAGCCTCTTTTTCCTATTTGTAGTGGAGATGAGTGGTACCCGGTGGGGTCTTCTGCTGTTTTAGGCCATCCGCCTCAAGGTTGTGCATGTTGTGGCTTCACAAATACTTTGCTGCATACCTCGGTTGTAACGAGTGGTTATTTCAGTCAAAGTTGCTCTTCTATCAGCTTGAATCAGTCGGCCCATTGTCCTCTGACCTCTAGGCATTTTTGCCCACAGGACTGCCGCATACTGGATGTTTTTCCCTTTTCACACCATTCTTTGTAAACCCTAGAAACGGTTGTGCATGAAAATCCCAGTAACTGAGCAGATTGTGAAATACTCAGACCGACCCGTCTGGCACCAATAACCATGCCACGCTCAAAATTGCTTAAATCACCTTTCTTTCCCATTCTGACATTCAGTTTGGAGTTCAGGAGATTGTCTTGACCAGGACCACACCCCTAAATACATTGAAGCAACTGCCATGTGATTGGTTGATTAGATAATTGCATTAATGGGAAATTGAACAGGTGTTCCTAATAATCCTTTAGGTGAGTCTACAAGTAACGTAAGGAAATCACTGGATATGTAAACTGAGAAAGCTGGAATATCTCTCAAGGAACTTTGGTTGATGTACAGATTTTGGCAGTGATCTTATCCTGGAAATCAAAGGCAGGAAGGTTAGCATGTGAGAATAAGAGCTTAAAAGGTTCGACCCTGGAGCAATTCTGGATCTCAGTAATGCCCCTAGCCTTAGCAGAGCTGCCTTTTATGTCTTACTGATGAACTTAGAGATAAGGTGTTGCATGAGGCCTGTCAGCAGCTTCAATGCTGGTTGCTCATGCACACCCTTTTTTTGGCCAAAGTAACTGGAACACGTTACTGTAATGACGCTGTTCACCTTGTCACCACAGCGGTTTTAATATGAGGATGCTGATTTTAAGAACCGCACAATCATTCTTCTGTCTGTAAACCTTTTTTTTTTTTAAAGATAATTAAGAACGTGTATTTGAAGGCCATCTTTAAGACGGCATGTATACTGCATCAAACAACGAGACAGCATGACGATTTGTTATCACTGGGTCTCACGTTGTGAACACGTTGAGCCCAACAGATTGCCTCTGAGAAATCCCTCGAGGCAGCGGCTGTGTCACCTGATCTACAGCAAACACATGGCTTCCAGCAGATACACTCATCTCTCAGCCGAAACCAGGGCATACTGAATTTCAGTCATTAGATTTGCTCAGCTGTCCTTTGATTTCACTTTGAGAGTTGTTCTTTTCCTTTGAAAGGATCTTTGTTCGAAGTGGCGTTATTAAAGAAGATGCATTTATACACTCATTATTCATAATTCCATTCTCTCTCTCTTTCTCTCCGCATCTCATTCTCCGAATAGAAAAGATGTTAAAATTTCAGAGAACATATTGAAAGCTTTTCATCTCCCCATTTTTACGATGATCGTGTATGTGTGTACATACAGTATAGTATGTCTTGCATGTGGGCGCCATTACAAAGCAGACATTTTAAAATCTTTTCTGATTATCACTTTATGCTCACCTTATGCTGTTTTTTTTTTACTTTTCTTTTCTTTATGCTGTTATTTTAGATAATCACACAATTACACCAGACAAATGTTTTATATATCAAAAAGTTTTGGCGCTTCATTTACAATGTCTCATTGAAAGTAAATGTGAGCACATCACCATGTGTATGAAACATGTTGCGCTTGAGTGAGAGCACCTTGAACATTTTAGCTAGTGGAGGACTCTGCTGCATTCCAAGAGACAAAGGGAGAAAGATGGCTCTGGGCTCACAGACGCCTCAGCCATCTGTCCCCCACGTCCCTGCTGGTTGTCCACGCTCTGTCTTGAGTGGATCCTGTGAGATTCCCCTGCCTCACTATGGCTCCATCTGACAGGGTGATGCGCTGATGTCATGGAAACTCGAGCGCACATTTCATAAGTCACCAACATGGCAAAAACACAGATAAGAAGGAGTAGGAGGGCCTCACCATCATCTGCATGCGAAATCATCCAGTTTAAGACTTAAAAGTCGCATTAACTACACCATAGCAAACGCAGACCTACTTCTCTTTTGTTAAATAATCGGCATAGTGGTGTAGTGGTTAGCACTGTCACCTTGCACCCTTGAAAACCTCCTTTCGTCTTCAGGTTATCTTCATGAAAAATGATATTACTAGTTATTCCATGAAAACACCGTAAATGAATAGAGCGTAAAATCCCCACTGTTGATTTAACACTCAGATTTTATTCGAGTCCAGCTGGATGCATATAAACACTGCTGGGTGTTAAGTCAACACTCTAAATGTTAACTTAGTACTGTAACTTCGCTGTGTATGACGACTTCAGGGCTATAATAGATCCGGAAGTTGTTTCTAATAGGTATCTAGGGTGTGTTCCAATCCACAGTGCTCCATACTCTCTGCTCCATGTGTAGAGAATTTCAGTTCAACAAGATTCCACCATTCGGAAAAACCCTGCAACGTCACCAGTACAGACGTTACCCTGGTAACATAAGCACCTCGGAAGCCTATTGCTGCCACTGTGGACATTTCACACTGCGAAAATTAAACATTGAAAATATATATTGAAAGAAAAAACCGAGAGCATTATAAAAAACTTTTTATCCAAATTGTGAATAACTTGTGAATAAATTATATAATAAAATATGTTATAATAATTAATTCACGTAAGATGTATGGAGAAATTATTATTGTGCGTTTTTTTACAGATTCCATCCAACCATCTAGGAACCTCTCTAGTCTAACTAGGGACCATGAAGGCCGTTGTAGAACCTCCGGTCAACCGGCAATTTGTGAACCCCACTTAGCCTAATCTGCATGTTTTTAGACTGTGGGAAGAAACCGGAGCACTTGGAGGAAACCCACCAAGCAGGAGCAGAACTCCGAGGTGGGAATTGAACTCAGATCCTGAAGGTGCAAGGCAACAGTGCTAACCACTAAGCCACCGTACCATCAAACTGTGCTACCTAATACATATAAATCCCTTTTAGACTTCCATTTTTCTTTCACCCTCCAGCGAGGCACAAAGCCTGATGGGAAATTTTTCATGTCCACTTCTGGCAAAGTGATGACCCATTGTTCACTTGCTCCCTACACTGTCCACAATTCCCCTTTCAACTGAACAGTTTCGCTCTCTGTGGTTTGAAATCACACTTAACATTGCTGAATAACCCATGCAGCATACTTCACAGGGTACTTCAAGCTGATTGGAACACACCCCTAGTTTGTAGTATCCTGAAAACCCCTTCGACTCCTACCTGTGCCCACTGGGAGGTCCCTGAGTATCTGCTGATTCTATAGAACTGAATGTAAAGCTGTGGTTCGTGTTTCAGTCAGAACTACTGTCAGAGTTTAACCAGCACTTTATGACTAATCAGACTGCTGAATTATTCAGTGCTGTAAAATAAAGTGTAGTGAAACATAAGAAACTCCAAGTGCTCAAAAGCTGTTACCTTTTAATGATCCGAATCCTACGTAGGTGGCAAGGTGACTTATGGATAAGCACAACTATCTCACACCTCAAAGATCGGAGAGAGGGTCGAATCTCACCTCCTGTCTGTGTTCATAGAGTTTGTCTATCCTCCCGGTTCTTGGTTGTTTACCTTCCATAGACAAAAGACATGCAATCAATGTTGGTTGGTGTTACTATAATGCCTGTAGCATGTATGTGTACTTATGCCCTGCGAGTATTTGGCATCTCATCCAGGGTGTACCCCAACTTGTGCCCTAAGTTCCCTAGGATAGACTCTAGGCCCCTTGAGATTCTGTACAGGATAAGCGGTATAGATAATGATAGATAATATATATATATATATATATATATATATATATATATATATATATATATATATATATATATATACGTATATATATGGCAGCGTGGTGGCACCTCCAGGGTCTGGGTTCAATTCCTGCCTCAGGTCTGTGTGCATGTTCTCCTCATGCTTGGTGGGTTTCTTCCGGATACTTCGGTTTCCTCCCACAGTCTGAAGACATGCAAAGAAGGCTAATTGGCCATCCCAAATTGCCAGATGTGTGTGTGTGTGTGTGTGTGTGTGTGTGTGTGTGTGTGTGTGTGTGTGTGTGTGTGTGTGTGTGTGCCCTGTGATGGATTGGCCAGGATGTACCCTAAGTCTCCTGAAATAGGCTCCACAACCCTGCGATCCTGTATACGGAATAAAGCGGTATAGATGATGATTGAGTGAGTGATACGTTATTAAGTTGCTAACCATCGTCACTCTTGTTCATTAGAAAAGATGTACATCCACATTTCTGTAAAACTGCTTCATGACAATGTGATTCCTCAAACAGGCTATTAAAACAAACCAATCGATTAAGAAAAATCAATCGAAAAAAAGTTTATTCAAAATTTGAAGTGAAATATCAGTGCCGTTTCTCTACAGCGTGGTCAACATACGATCCTAATCAGTTATATAGCCATGCAGGCGGCGTGAGCAGCTGTTCAGTTTGGCTGCAAAATTATTTACATAAATAATTTCCGAGAAATGCTGATGGGTTCATTTGGGTGCAGGCCAATCAGTCACTCCCTACTCGCCAAGCTGCATTACCTACGGAAAAGGTTTCTATGGCAGTTAAAAGGCAGTCTGAAAGGACAGAATGTCGGGTGTGTACGTCTTTTGGGAAAGAAGGTGATTATTTGTTTAAGAAGAAAAAGAGTAATCTATGCCATGAAGCTCTAGAAGTAAAAAGAAATTGCGATCATCTTCCTCATGGGGTCAGCACTGAGCACATCTGTTTCTATGGGATCACTTGTGTCTTCCGTCCTCATGTTATATCAGATGTTGTTGCAGGAATGAACACACCCATACACACACACACACACACACACACACACAGATTTGAGAGAGAGAGAGAGAGAGAGAGAGAAATCTACTTGGTGCAAGTAAATAGCATCTCTCCTATCTATTTTTCGTCTTCAATCCTCACTCAGTGTCTCTTTGTCGCATACAGACTGTCCTCATTTTTCTGTCATCATCTCTGTTTCATTCCCACCCCTCCTACTCTCCTCTCGTCCTTCTCTCCCACTTTCCTCCTCTACCTGTATCTCAGTCTCTCTCCATCCCTGTTCTCCATTTCTGCCGCTGCCAGTTTCTTTCATAGTGATCCTATGAGGACATTTCCACTCCTATCTGCCACTTTTTTGGTATGTGTGTACGTGCGTGTACGCTCTTGAGTGCATGTGTGGGGGTGACCGTGCATGCACGCACACACATTTGTGTGTGCATCTCGGTGTATTTGTGCAAATCTGCCTCAGCCGAAAGGCCCATCTGTTTAAACACTGCAGCAATCCAAGCAGGATCACTCCCACAATCCTTTCTGCTGCATGCTGTTTGTTCATCCGTGATGCTCCCGTGGCTCCAGCGCTGTCCACAGCCCTAACTCGGAGCGCTGCAAACTACATGCCCTTAGCACCAAATCCGCAGTCCTAATTGCCGCCAATTTGAAGGTCAGACTCTTGTTGTTCTGTCTTCGCTTGTGAACCCCTGCGTGTTTCAGCCCAACGTGGTCAGCAGTAATGATGAACCTTGCTCCACTTCTTCTCATCCTAGCGCCTAGTATTTCACAGCTTGGGATCTAATAATAGTTCCTGTGTCTACAGAACCTGCAGTTTCTGTTTCAACAGGCATCTAAAGGCTTTCTATTTTTATACCCTACATTTCTTGTTGCCAGATAAAATGCTTTCAAGGATTTTAAACGACCATCCGAAACACATTTACATTATAGTTTCCCTATAATAATTCGTTTAAAGGTGGATACAGACGGATGGACAGACATGCAGACAGATAGACACCATGGCGCCAGAAAGGATTACAGCTTAAGCAGAAACAAAACCAATGCAATAAAATCAATCAGAAAAATATTTATGGATTTATGATTCATTAATAATATTAATAATAGTGCAAGTGATAATATTTGTGATATTCTTTGAACCATCACAGAACCATCTGACAGTGTGCCATGGCTTTACCTCTCCTTGACCTAAGCTGCTTCCTCGCTATAGATACCTTGCCAATGACAGCTATTTATAAATCCATGCTCTGCTGTCGGAGTTGTTGGACTCCATGACCTACAGAACCAAAGTGATATTTTTTCATGATTACACAGAGACGGTTTTGACCTTATAGAATCTACAAAGCAACCACGGAATGATAAGGCAGGTGTTAGAAGCGATAGCACCTGCAGTATCATTCCACAGTTGCTTGTGGATCCTTTACGTTTGGAGGTTTGAATCATTTCCAGTCTTTTCTCATGGAGTTTGCATGTTCTCTCTATTCTCGGTGGATTTCTTTCTTCGGTCCTAAATACGATTGATTGGTGTTTCCGAGTTGTGTGTGTGATTGTGCACTGCAAGGGGTTGGTACTGTATCTCATCCAAGGTGTACTCATCTTCGTGCCCCAAAGTTCCCTAAATGGGCCCATAAACTTTTTAAGTGGTATAGATGGTGGATGGATGGTATACATTCCTATTGTACAACAATTATATAAGACCATTATTCAAATACATCCAAAAGTGCTTTACAGAGAAAGAAGGAGCCTTTAAAGTGAAAACACTTCAAATCAATTGTATTTATTGAGTGCTTTTAGCAGCTGATGTTACAAAGCAGCTTTCGGAAAAGCCTCACACCAGCTTTTTAGTCACAGCAGCAGTTGTTGTCAAGTCGCTGGGAAATCAAGCTGAGATGATTCACTGAATCAGGAAGGTGAATTGGATAAACAAAGACCTCCAAGCAAGAGAAACCTGTCAGTGTTGCATTATCAGAAAGTTTAACTAGCATCACAACACTCAGAACTCAACAAGCAATGACAGATTGTTAGGTAAGATGGAAGTCTACAACGCCAAACAAGGTGATTAAATGGTACTCTTGTGGCAAGGAGTCAGCTGAAAGAACTTAACCAAAAGAGAAAAGCAAATCATTATTCTTGTACAAGGAGAAGTCAAACTTTTGATCGTGCAGAATATCAGAACACAGTTATGAGAATAAAAATACCCCTATATAATTCATTTACTTTCAATGTAAAAAATGGACTGGTTTGATCACTGAAGGCGTTCTGTCTTTCCAAGTCAATGCATGACCTCACACTGCACACCGCACCACTTGCACATTACAGATGGTCAGCTGGGAGTTATTACCACATTCTCCGTCCATTACTCACTTCGCTCCAAGCCACATGTTTCAGATGTGAAGCAGACAGTCCATCATGGCTCCAGCACACTGAGACAACGTTCTACCTTGATTGATGATATGCAAGAAATCACAGGATTGGGACTAAACTGATTTCTGACCATAAGAACACCACTTGTTAGTAAGACTGAGCAGAAGTAAAGTCTTGAATTTGCTAGGAAACATAAAGATTAGACTTTGCAATGATGAAAAAAAAGGCCATGTGGTCGGACGAATCCAGATTGACCTAATTCCAGAACGATGGGGGCGTCAGGGTAAGAAGGAAAGCTCATGAAGCGATGTACCCATCATGCATAGTGGCCACTGTACAAGCCTCTGGAGGCAGCGGTATGATTTGGGGTTGCTTCAGTTGGTTAGACTTAGGCTCAGCAAAGGTATACAGCAATAAAGTGAATCATTTTCACATATTAACTGTCCACCAGACTGTGTGCTGTAATCAGAGCTAAAGGTGATCAGAGTGTGAGACTTTTCTTTTCATTTTTTTTTTTTTGCCAGTAAAATTGATATTAAATAAATGCAAAATGTAACATGTACAGTTAAGTCCAAAAGGGTACATACACTTATGCTTCTCAGTTTTTCTGCACATTGTATAGGCGTTAACTGGGAATGCATTTGTGGCTGTAAAATGGTTTAGAGTCAGTGCCCTTGATAGCAAGGGAAAATCCAAGAAGCTTAAGCCCCCACACAACATATAAAGAATTTAATCTCTACAAGTCCAGTTCCTCTTTATAAGCAATTTCACACAAGCCTTCTTGAGATACCACAAGCACCTATACAGCGCATTTTCCACAACATACAGTATGATGTTGTAGATACCCAAGTTAGTTGTTAAAAGGAAATCGAGTAATAGTGGAAATGAATTGATGAATATTCTGTGATTACTCATGCTACCTTTTGATAGAAATAAAACATCAGTCCAACAAATCAATACTCGCATTTATATCTGCAATGCACTTTCTCTCTCAGTGTACTGCTGTATTACACCCTTTTTTTGCTTTCCATACTGGCTGCTAAACCCAAGCTGATGCACAAGATTATGGGATACATGTCTCCCTTCACAAATCAACCAGATGGAGGGATCTCAGGGTCACATTCTATTCAAACACTCAATTCAGCCTTGCTGTCTCTTAGAATACGGCCTGAGTAGGCAGCTTTGGTTATGTTTTAGACACAGCCTCTGCGTCCGTGACCTCCTAATCTGCACATTCATTGAAAGGATGTGCTAGTATACAAGACTAAACAAGCAGCCTCGATTGGAAAATTCGAGGGCATTAAAAAAAAATAAAAATCTCTCTTAGTTCTTTTATTGAGTTTGAACCAGAATACAAATGTGCCTTTTTTTCATTTGCTACTTGGTTTGGTTCAACAACGGCACATCATTTACAAACTGAAAGCAAATGCCCGGTAAGACTATACCGTTCCTACAGTACGAGCCGGTTCTTACCAGTCCGGTTCCAAGTGTACTCTAGCTCGATTGAATTGCAGTGAGGAAGTAAATCGACCCAGAATCGACCCAAATGCATGAAGTGAACCAAACATAATGTCTATTTTGGGTTGTGGGCAGCATTTTCTTTTCTTTTCGTGCTGTAGAGGCTGAGGCATGGCAGAAATGTGTAGATGTGTTGTGGAGATTTGGACTTATAAACTCAATCCAATGCACAAAATGTATTCAACCAGTTATTTAATTCACTGCGATATAAATTTATCTATCATTATATTTCTGACCAATAAATACCCACACACAGAATGGTTGGATAGCAGAATGAGAATCTAATTACAGATTTACATTTAAGCATTTGGCAGACACCCTTATTCAGAGTGACTTACACTTTTTAATCTCATTAGACATCTAAGCAGGTCAGTGTTAAGGGCCCAACAATGGCAACTTGGTGGTTGTGGGGTTTGAACCTGGGATCTTCCGAACCGTAGTCCAATGCCTTAACCACTGAGCTACTCCTGGCCCAATGGTATATTCCATTGCTACAGTAGGAGATGGTCTAACATCAACTGCATAGCCATAGCACAGCATAATGTTTATCCGTCTGTTGTGCCGCCATAAACAGATCTGACAAATCATGAGGTGGGACCTTCCTTGAATAGTTTTTCTTGGTCAATCACATCCCAGAGACAGTTGACTGGATTAAAATATAAGGAATTCAAGGTGCAAGTCAACACCTCAAACTCTGTCATATTCCTCCAACCATTCTTTTTTAGTCTGGCAGGGCACATTATCCTGCTGAAAAAGGCCACTGACATTAGGAAATGATGTTGACATGAAGGGGTGTACTTGGCCTGCAATGATGTTCAGGTAGGTGGTACCTGTCAAAGTAACATCCAAATGAATGCCAGGACCCAGGGATTCCCAGCAGAACATTGCTCAGAGCATCACACTGCCTTTGCCAACTTGTCGTCTTCCCATAGTGCAGCCTAGTCTCATCTCTTTCCTAGGTAAGTGATTCTCTCTCTCTCTCTCTCTCACTCACTCACATATATATCTGGCCATCCACATGATTTTAAATAAAAAACCTCATTCGAGCCAGGCTCGATTCCTGTCTCTGTGTGCATGGAGTTTGCATGTTCTCCCCGTGCTTGGTGGGTTTCCTCCGGGTACTCCGGTTTCCTCCCACAGTCCAAAGATATGCAGGTTAGGCTAATTGGCATTCCTAAATTGCCCGTAGTGTGTGATTGTGAGTGTGTATGTGTGTGTGCCCTGCGATGGATTGGCACCCTGTCCAGGGTGTACCCCGCCTAGTGCCCGAAGTCTCCTGGGATAGGCTCCAGGTCCCCCGTGACCCTGAACACAGGATTAAGCGGTATAGAAAATGAATGAATGAATGAACCTCATTCATCAGATTATCAGATTCATCCACCTTCTTCTACTCCTGAACTTTGAAAAGTCTGTGACTACGCATCATCATAGGCATCAATAAGCCTTGGGTGTTCATGCCCATTTTGCCGATTCATTAGTTGACCTTTATTAGACCACCTTTGGGAGGTACAATCCACTGTTTACTAGGAACACCACACAAGTCTTTCCAATTTGAGACGCTCTGATTCATTCATCTAGCCATCATAATTTGACCTATGCTTGCTCATTTTTCTTGCTTTTAATACAACATCTGTGAGAATCAACTGTTTACATGCTGCCTTCTACAGTATATCTCACCCATGGAGGCATGCCATTGTGTCAAGATAACCGGTGTACTTCACCCGTCCTCTCAGTGGTTTTTAACAGTATGCCTTATCAATATACCTGAGGGAAAGTCAGAAATTATTCGTGCTCTGGACATATTTAAACTTCTGTTGGCTGCACTGACTTATCAGTGATTTCCGTTCAGGCATGATGTCTCCCCAGTGACTGCTGTATATCCGTTCATTTGTAACTGTGGTGCAAGCAAAAATGCATGCCCCACTTGTAATTTGGATGAAAGAAAAGCAGCCTGCAGTGATTAATTTCAACATTTATTTATTTAGTTTTATGCTCTGAGGAAGAAGAGCATAAAAAGAAACGCTTGGATATCGGCAAGCAAAATCTGGACCCATCGCCAACCAAGAAAATGTCAACTACCGGGTGGAAAATTGAAACATTATGTATTGATACATTATGTGGAAAGAGGTTCAACAGTCAACAGTACTTGTTACAATGAGATGCTTATTGAAAAGCTGACACAAATCAATTAAAGAGTGAAAAGGAGGTGAGGATTGCTCTCTCTTTTTCGTTTTTATGCATGAACTTCTGCAATAGTCAGTGATGTTTCAAACTAAATACAGTAGGACTAAAATTCTTTATTTATCAAAGCTAGGTTACCTCATTATGTCACTGCTGTTCCCGTTATCCCAAGTCCTCCCCGTCTTATTGCTCACCGGAGGTTCAATCGATAACTGTACAATACAGGATTTGACATCACTTTTAATCTAGCGCAGGGGCACTGGGTATTACTATTATGGAACAGTTTTGGATGACTTTTGTTGGACCCATCACAGATATATATCTTCCACTACCTTAAATACCACATTAACCTCCTTGTTCTCTTCACTGCTGCTGGCGATGGATGGACTGACCCGGACTAGATTTCTTTTTAAATGCCTAAGATATATCATCGCCATTTCTGTTATTAGCAATGTAATCAATATTTATGGAAACAGACCCATAAACCCCTCCTCGTGCTGATTGCAGGAAGGTCTGCTCAGATGGCAGAGTAAATAAGTGATGAAAGGAATATAGTTCACAAGGGAGGTAGAGAAACAAGGAGTAAATAACAACATAATCAATAATAAGTAATCAGGGTGGAACATGGAAGAGGTGAACACCGTAGCGTAATAAACCAGTGAGTCACATGAAAGGTTGCTACGTGGTGGCCAAAATGATTCTTCACGCTCACAAAACTCTTTCGCTATGGGAGTCCTGGAATATATCCATGCCTTCAGGAATGAAAAAGTCTGATGCGATAAACTGTTCATTCAAGTCGTCAACTGACTTTATTTTTTTATGTTATGTAATAATGTTGCTGAGTCTGGAGCTGACCAACTGATGCAACACTAGATCAAATTCAAAATTCAAATTCAAATTTTATTTGTCACGTACACAGTCATACACAGTACGATATGCCGTGAAATGCTTAGACAACTGCTCGTGACCTTAAAATAGAAGACTAAAGAATAGGGAATAAATATTTTTTTTTAAATCAAAACAGAAGTGAAATTTAACTAAGAAAGAATAAAATAAAATAACATAAATGTACAGTACAAAATATACAATATAAGAAAAATATGAAAAAAGAAGTAGAAAAATATGAGACAGCTGTACAACTATACCGAATATACAATACAGTACAAGAAAAATATATGAAAAATATAGAAAAATAAGAACAGCTGTACAATATACAATATAGAAATATGGAATTTTATGGACATTTGTGTGGGAATTAAGTTGAATATAGATACATATTTAAAGTGTGTTGTGCATCCGGGTAACAGAACATCCAGGGGGTGTGCAAATATGCTTGAAAGTGACATATTTAAAGTGACTTGTGATAGGGTTGTTGGGTAATTTAACTAATGTCCATGAATGTGTAGTTGTGCGTTGGCCAATAGTGGAAGTGAATGTCCAGAACGCTGCCTCCAGATGCTTGTACAGTACAGTGGCCACTATGCATGATGGGTGCATCGCTTTATGCACTTCCCTGCTTAATCTGACAGGCCCATCACTCTGAAATAGGGTCAATCTGGACTCATCAGCCCACATGACTTGTTTGCATTGATCCAACGTCAAATCTTTAAACTGCCTAGCAAATTGAAATATGTTTATCCGATTAGTCTCAAGGGCGGTGTAGTGGTTAGCACTGTCGCCTTGCACCTCCAGGGTCTGGGTTCGATTCCCCGGCCAGGCTCGATTCCCGTCTCTGTGTGTATGGAGTTTGCATGTTCTCCCCGTGCTTGGTGGGTTTCCTCCGGGTACTCCGGTTTCCTCCCACAGTCCAAATATATGCAGGTTAGGCTAATTGGCGTTCCCAAATTGACCATAGTGTGTGTGATTGGGTGTGTGAGTGTGTGTATGTGTGTGTGCCCTGCGATGGATTGGCACACTGTTCAGGGTGTACCCCGCCTAGTGCCCGAAGTCTCCTGGGATAGGCTCCAGGCCCCCCGTGACCCTGAACACAGGATTAAGCGGTATAGAAAATAAATGAATGATTGAACGATTAGTCTCACTGACTGTAGTGGTGTACTGTATTAGCGCCTGCGAGTTCTCATTGTGTTGTTCAAGTTGAAATGCTTTTTTTTCTTTTACTATTAAACATCGCTGTGATTTCTGATGTCTTAACCAAGTGTGTGATTTTGCTTCTGACTGCATTTCTTCAGCAGAGTTTCCAGTTCAGCATTATCCCTAAAGATTTTAATAATGTTCTCCAACAGTTTGTAATCCACTTCTATTAAAGTCAGCATGTCCTTCATTGTTTCCTTCTGAAACTGCAATCTCTTTGGCCAGGTATTGTAGTGTACGCATACGCAGACACACATGCATATTAAAGCGATTTGGCAACAGGAAGTAAACAATACCAAACGAGTCAGTGCATCCAGAACTTGTGTCCTTAATGCTTTTTCGGGAGGGAGTTCATAAAGAGCTCGACGCCGCACCCGAGCGACTTCTCTGAAAACTTAATCACAATGCAGGAAGTCGAATGCGGGCAGAGTGCCGAGTCATGCAGGAGACTTTAGCAGCAATGTTTCCTGATGTATTTAGCTGTCGTGCAGCTACAGTTTTCATCCAATTTTTTTATAAAAAGGGAATAGATCCACATGATATATAACCTGTCAGTGGTGCGCAGATTCTAGTTTATTCATCTTCGACCAAGTGTCACGCTGTGAGCAGAGAGTTTGTCTCTTCTAGCAGCTATATTGACCAAAGATTGTGTTGAACAGACAAAGAGAGAACGTGATTGATGCCTAAAGTGGCGTTTTTGAAGTGTATACTGACAACTGTGCGTCTTCGCTTTGTTGTCTTCCCGCAGCCTACTTCAAAGGAAGTAAACACCACCAGGCGACAACGTGATAGAAACAAAAATGGAAGAGTGTGTAGTATTAAGGGGCCTCCCAGGATCCTGTTTAGTCTCCATTAGCCTGCTATCGGCACACACTCTTTTCCAGGTGCTGGGAGGAGAGGGAGTTGTCATTACGTTGAGGCTATTAGGGAGGTAATGATGACTCTACTTGCACCGCTGCAGGGTGTGCACTGCACCAGATGATGCGTTCGCCTTGCATAAACAATGAAATTCAGCTTTGCCCCCCCCCCCCAGATCTGACATGATCTGACATGATAAACACATTTGTGTGATTCTCTCCAATAGTTCCCATTTCTGCTCTTATTATCGGACGGTGCTGTAAAATGTTTCGGCAGCTTTAACGGCTTGCAGGGCAATCCATCCATGTTTAACAGGACGATATGAGGACAGGTGTTTTTATGCGCAATCGTCGGACTACAGTGTCCTCATTTACGACTGAATCTCGAAGGTGTTAGCTTTGTTTTATTGAGCGTGAAGGTATAACACGGCGAGGCCAGTGGTTCGGTACATCTTTAGCCCTTTGTAATTTTCGATCGGGATCCATGATTGGGAAAGGACACGCTTAAACTTATAAATCGCCCTTCTACTGTATGTAACTATGTGTAACTGCGTCAGATTAACGGAGGAAGTATGACACCGAAGTCCTATAAAAGGACAAAGAAAACATTTAGTTGTTCATGATGCGCAAATGCATTTGCCACAGCCAGTGGGAAGAAAAAAAAAAAGTTCAGGTTTATTACAATAAAATGAAAGGTCACCAGAATAATAGGTTTGCAACAGCTTTTCGGTTGTAAGGATTTTAGTCTGCGTGATCTACATTCTTGGCCATTAACCTCTAAACCCTGCTGTTTTAATGTTGTTTAGAGTTATTATAAATGATTATCCTTTCCAGAGTTTATCCAAAAGTCATCCAGCAATTAATGTAAATGTCAACGTGAATTAGAAACTTTTTGCAGAGATTAAAGCTAAGTGCTACGACTAACATTTGAAATACCATGTCAAACAGCATCGCACACATTTTTCTTTTTTTTTTTTTTTATAATGTGAAGATGTCAGGGAATAATAATGATTATAACAGGTCCTTGTGTTGTATGTAAGCATAAATGTAATAAAAGGGCATACTATTAAAGCCTTTTATAACGCACAGTGACTAACAGGTCATTATTTAAGGCATCTACATACTGTATGTACATGGAATTAGATTTTTTTGTTTTTTGAGAATATAGATGGAATAAAACAACAGTTATAGGAAAGCTAGCTTTATTGTTAGCACGCTAAAGTTGATTACTTTTCCAATAATGGCAAATCCTAAAGTGGTTTATTGCTCATATTTATTCCCCAGATCAATCTGCCATCAGATGTAAAAAGAAAAAAGAGTTTAAAGTAACAAAACTCCTTCCAAAAAAATATATAAATTAATAAATAAATTAATTAATAATTTCTCCTGGGACGTATCTGCCGTACCCTGTGCTAGTCCATGTGCGACTTGTTCCTATTGGAACACTAACATATAAATATGAACCTGTAATTTGTAGCCAGAGCGGCTATCAGCGCTTCTGTTGCAGAAATGTAATCACCACCAATCAGAATTCAGCATTCAGCAGCAGTAACATTTGGAGTTTGAAGGTGAAATCCCATCGATTGGAAATGATGTAAAGCATTGGCTCTTTCCTCTCTCTAAACCTAATAGTAACAAGGCTCACTATAAGATCTACTGTAGCAGATGTCACATGACATGAAACAATATACTGTACACAGAATGAACAAATACAGAGGTGCCCAAAAATTTATACACACTTCAACATGAAAAATATATGCCTCCCTTCTTGCGGTTACACCATAGCATCAATGATGGTGAGACTACTGACATCCCTATTATGACAAAACAATAAATAGTTAGATAGGTATGTACAACTTCGATAATGAAATGCAGTCTAGCATCTACCATAAGTGCAAATACTGTAGTAGTGTATTTACAGTCTATCAGTGGAAATATAAGCATTGTACAAATTGTAAGACGCAGGTTAAATAAGTAGAGGTGTGGCAGCATGGTGAGGTAGTGGTTAGCATTGTCACCTTGCTCCTCCAGGGCCTGGGTTCGATTCTCGCCCCGTGGTTGGTGGGTTTCCTCTGGGAACTCCTGTTTCCTACCAAAGTCCAAAGACATGCAAGTTAGGCTAATTGATGCTGCCGTTGATTGTGAATGAGTGTGTGAATGTTGACGGAATAAATACAATGGTCATCTTTGGCCTCCATGGTCCCTAGTTGGACTAGATGGATGGCAGGATGGATATTCAGTATATACAATGTGCATGTGCAACATGGCTATGCTGTGACTATACATACTGTAGCTATGTACAGTACATACAGTACTGTATATAACAGCATGATGTAAAGTTTTCCTTTTTCTATAAATAATACCCATTGCTGCCATAATTTAGTTACATTTCTAAAAAGGGTACAGATAATTACTGTTGAAGTGTCTATACAGTATATATTTTGGCCCCCTCTGTATTAATATAATTAGAATTTTCATATAAAGGGATTTCTTTGTGGAAGCGATCAGCGTTGCCAACGTACACTTGAGCGCAACCATCTCACATCATGTTTACTTTGTTATTTAGTAGAATTAGGTTTAACATCTAGTAGATGTGAGCATGGGCTGGAATTTAATCAGTCAGTCTGTCACTATGATTTTCATGATTAGTGTTTGGAGCACGCCTGAGTACCAGCACTTAGCACTTGTTTCCACCCTAGTGTTTAGCTCTCTGTTCCTCCTACAACTGTCTAGCACTTGTTACTAGTGGAAACCTGGATCCTGTTTACATAAGTATTTTAAACACTTGTTTCAGTATATTGTGTATCCAGTAGTTCAATTTCTTTCTTTTTTGTAGAATATGCAAATTTGGTTGTAACATTTGCAGAGATGGGATGGCAATGGCACAAAAAAAAGGAAAAAGAAAAAAATAAGAGATCCTAGCATGTTAAGAGGACAAATATTCAAAATAATGGTAAAAAATTTAACTTAAAACAAAATACTGTCCAAAAAGCATTAGTCCAAGTACTGAAGAAACAAATACGTCTTGAGTCATCCTTTAAATATAGTCAAAGACTCAGCTGTATGGACATCTAGGAGAAGTTCATTCCACCAGCTAAGTGCTAGAACAGAAAAGAGTTTGAATGAATGTCTTCCTTGATGAAAGATGGTGGGACCGGGTGAGCTGTGCTGGAGGATTGGAGGGAACATGGTGCGGTGCGTGGTTTGATTAGAGCTGAGAGGTGAGTGTGTACTGTATGCTGGGCCATTTTTAGCTTTGTAGGCAAGCATCAGGGTTTTGAATTTGATGTGGGCAGCTACAGGAAGCCAGTGCAGGGAGCGGATATGGTCTTCTGCTGGTGTAGCACTTCTGCTTCAAGGTTGTATGTGTTGTGCGTTCAGAGATGCTCTTCAGCATACCTTGGTTGTAACAAGATGTTATTTTAGATACTGTTGCCTTTCTATCACCTTGAACCAGTTTGGCAATTCTCCTCTGACTTCTGGCATCAACAAGAAATTTCTGCCCAGAGAACTGCCACTCACTGGATATTTTTCTCTTTTTCAGACCACTCTCTATAAACACTAGAGGTGGTTGTGCATGAAAATCCCACTAGATCAGAAGCTTCGTAAAAAAATACTCCGACCTGCTTATCTGGCAACAACAATCACACCATGTTCAAATTAAATCACTTTAAAATAAACAGTTCTTTCCCATTCTGATGCTTGATTTACTGTATACTTCACTAGATCGTCTTGACCATGTCCACATGATTAAATGCATTGAGCTCTTGCCACGTGATTAGCTGATTAGATATTTGCTTTACCTTGCAGGTGAACAGGTGTACCTAATAAAGTTTTTTTTTTTCCTTAAGTGCCCACCAAACAACAGTCCGATAAAATTGCTGAAATGAAAGTAACCATAGTAAATGTGTCCTTCATGTCTCCATCCTTACTCGTTCAGTGAATCGAGTTTTCTTCCAGGCAAATTTGATTTGACTTCAGTCCAAAACCTGCTTTAGCTGAGAAAGCAGAAAGTATAGTTTTGAAGGGTCAGAAATATAAGTATGCATTTGAACAATCATATATGAATATACACTATCATTCAAACGTTTTAGATCACTTTCTAACTCCATGATGGTTCCTGATTTTTTTTTCTTCTTCTTCATTGTAAAGTTTTGCTGAAGGCATCCAAAAAATGCATGAATCTCCTTTGAACAGTTGATATTGAGATGTTTCTGCTACTTCTGCTCTGTAAAGACTTCATAACGCCTCTAATCTGAGGTGCTGTTAATTGGTCATTTTTCAGGCTGATAACTCTAAATGAACTCCTCGTCTGCAGCAGAGGTAGGTTTTGGTCTCGTCCTCCTGGGACGGCCTTCATGAGAGCCAGTTTCATTATGGTGCTTGACGGATTTTGCAAATGCACTTGACAATACTGTTCTTGCAAGAATTATTACAGAAAGGCTGACCTCTGTGTCTTAAAATAACAACTAACTGTTGTTTTTCTTGTTGTTACGTAATTACCTAATTCCATATGTGTTATTTTATAGTTTTGAAATCCTCAGTATTGTTGTAGAATGTAGAAAATAAATCACTAAACAAAAACAAAGAAATTTGCAAGTGTTCTAAAACTTTTGAACGGTAGTGTATATTTAAGCAATATCGCAGCATCATAGCTGAGCTTATATTCAGCACAACAGCATGACCTTGAGTGTGATATTGCTTTTATACAACAGTTCCACAAGACCGTTCATCAACAGATTATGCTTTGTTTGCTTATTTAACCAGTTGTTTTTCTCCACCAAGACATACAGTATCCTTTTGTGACTGGCGGAACTAACCAACCTTCCGGGTTTCTGGGGTTGAATAGCAAATAGCGTTAAAGGGAAAACCAGTGCACTATGCTACTAGTGCATGAGGGTGTACAATCACTTGTTCCACACACCAAGTAGTGACTTGATCAGGGATTTGGGATTCAGTCTTATGTTAGAAGCCAGTTAGCTTTGTAGCTTTCCTTATGCATTAATAAAACAATACGGATGGTTCAGATGCCTTTAGGATTGAGTTACAATCAATTATTAAATAGACAAAGTGGTGTTTAAGATGACTTAATGTTATCAGATGTGTTTTTTGCTGAAAGTGCTTCCGTGATTGGTTTTGAGTGTAGGTTTTGGCAGGCAGCTGCTCTTGCCAACCAACTTTTAACCATGCTGATGACTAGTCAGAGCTAACTGTTGTTTATGCATTTTGACAGGCAGTTTCATAGCAAAATTAAACCCATTTTTGAAAAAAATAAGCCTTTTTTTCTTTTCAAATGAAACAAGCTTTTCAAGTATTGCAAGTTGTTAGAGAATATTTTGTTTGCTCTGTTTGAGTAACAAGCAAGAAAAAAACACAAATGGCACAATATCATTTCAAATTGTTTTGTGCATATTAGTGTGAACACTATAACTAGACCTCAGATGGTATTGTCAATGATATGTTAGTTGAGTTTTAATAGAAAATACATCAATATCATGCTTTGATTGTGTTTGCGCAGTGAGTAACCGCAGCAAATTGGAACAAGATTGAGTCTTGTTGCGCACAGGAGTTTTTAATTTATTTTTATTTTTTCAATTTGTCAAGAGCTTCCTTCTCTGCCAGATTCTGTTTCACCTCAAAAGTTGATGGCAGCACCTTATTGAGGTACAGATATGCGCCATATAATGTTGCGTAATATTATAAGGCGCATATCTGTGGTTCCATAAAGTTTAACATTAAACAGTAATAAAGTAAAAAATCTCCAGGGAGCAACAGCTTCTTTCAGAAATCTATGTATCTCATGTGTAGCTAAATTGTCTACTGAAATATTAATGAAGCGTGTCATCTACCCCAAATGCACATAAAACGTTCTAAGCTTGTTATAGGAGCAAATGGAAAAAGGAGAAGTATCGATTTGGAAGTTAAACAGGAATATTCGGCTACAGTGTAGTGTACGTACAGTGTGTCTCTTAAGGTTAAAAGATACACAACTATAGTTATTGCATTTATTACATTAATGCTGTTTCAGTGGCTTTAATATTCTCCAAAAACCCATTGAATGCATTTAGCTCATTCATGGCATCCGCTATTTTGCTCAGTTGGTAATTTTGCTTTATGGATCACATGACAAAGAAAGTGATGTAATTGCTTATCCAGATATAATCCAGGTATAATCCACACGATAACTCAACAACCAAGTGTAAATATAGACTTTTACCACTGCTTTTCTGAAAGAGTTCAGTGCTTGGATTTGATTGATGAGCAAGTGGGTTTCAATAACCATATGTTTACACTAACAAACCACAAAGCGAAAGTTGATCAGTTATTTTCTATGCATGTGCTACAATTTCAGCCACAATGTCAGGTGACAAAGTGTGACAATTTAGGTATGATACATTAAGGTGACAAATCTAAACGTGTGAGCTATAGATCATTTATTACATACCCTAGTAGGTACTGTACAACAAATAAACAAGCAGCATACAGCAATCAGATATAACATTTAAACCAAAAACTTTGGACCGAAATTACAACTTGTCTAAGTTCCCCTTGTGCTACGGGGCAGCTGTGGCCCTTTGGGGCATACTGTAACTCCACAAGACCTCTGTGGGTGTGCTGTGGTGTCTAGCACTGGGATGTTAGGATGCTGTGGGTTGTGGGGTGGGGTGGGGCCTTCATGGACTGGACATATTTGTCAGGCGCATTAAATGGATGCTCAATCGGATTGAGATCTGGGGAATTTAGAGACCAGGGCCCGGTTTCTCGAAAGCTTCTTATCTCTAAGTAGTTCTTAAGTCGTACCTTAACCTCTCTCTTAACTTTATGGCGCATTTCTCGAAACGTTCTTACGCTAAGTATCTCTTAGCTAAGTCAGACGTTCGTAAGGTTGGTCTGGACCAACCTTAACTCATACTTAGCGTAGTTTCAGCTCAAGACACTAGTCGCCGCCACTGAGCAGCAGTCTTTATAAATCAGCCGTGTATGTAAACACATTATGGCACGTTATCAAAGTCGTATTAATGATGGAATATACTGTAGACCTGTTTAAGAATATTATTTTATTTGATATCAGAACTAACAGAGTGACTTTTAATTAGCCTTTTTCATAATGTGACTAATGCATTAAAATTGCCAATCACAATTAATATTAAACAGGTGGCGAACAATTAGGCAGCGATACAGCGTGGTGTTGTGTTAAACTGAAGACGGCGCCGTCCGTGGAGCCGTGTGGGTCATGTACATGTTTCCTTTAGACAAAACTTCAGCCCTTTTCATATTTTCCCCGTGGTCGTTATTAAAAAATATATAAAATAAACGTTTTGCCTTCCAAAGCAACAGATTATGGAGCTTCTTGAGCTGCTCAGACCTGCGCGTGCCAGACCAACGCGTCATACTTACTGTACTTACTGTACACTCCCCGTCCCGATGTCCAGCTGCTCGCTGCTTTTTGTTTAAAATATGTTTCATTGCTCATTAGCCATTATCCATGCCTTTATGGGTTTTTCTTTTGACACGTTTTATTTTTATGAAATTTGATTTAGTTAAATGAGAAAATAACCATGGGAGTTTCAAACCCCGCAGCCATTCATGTTTCTGTGTGATTGTAATGTTTAATACCCCTACAGTATTCACTTATGCGGTTTGACTCGCTGTGAGATGCTGTGTGTTATACCCCTATCTCACCTGCACGGTCTCGCGCTGTGGCCGTAGGCTTGATCATGATTCACCCCGAGTTTTTGCGCTGTGATTACGTTTCCATCTTTCCGCGTGAAAAATTCAACGTTTAATTTTTTGCTGGTCCTCGCGGAAGCTTGCAGACTTTGCAGAACGTCGCGGAACGTTAAAGGAACGTGGTGGGCAATCGTGGCAGCTCACGGAGATGAGTCCGGCCACACAGGTGAGAGAGGGGTATTAGGCACCACACAGGTGAGAGAGGGGTATTAGGCACCACACAGGTGAGAGAGGGGTATTAGGCACCACACAGGTGAGAGAGGGGTATTAGGCACCACACAGGTGAGAGAGGGGTATTAGGCACCACACAGGTGAGAGAGGGGTATTAGGCACCACACAGGTGAGAGAGGGGTATTAGACACCACACAGGTGAGAGAGGGGTATTAGGCACCACACAGGTGAGAGAGGGGTATTAGGCACCACACAGGTGAGAGAGGGGTATTAGGCACCACACAGGTGAGAGAGGGGTATTAGGCACCACACAGGTGAGAGAGGGGTATTAGGCACCACACAGGTGAGAGAGGGGTATTAGACACCACACAGGTGAGAGAGGGGTATTAGGCACCACACAGGTGAGAGAGGGGTATTAGGCACCGTGATTTGCCTCGAGTGACCGGCGCCCGACGGTCCGCGAAGATCTGCCAGGTCCCCGAGCTTCCACATGTTTATTTTTTTTGCGTGGTAAGATGGAAACGTAATAACAGCACCAAAACTCGCGCCGAATCATAATGAACCGCACTTACGGCCCCGCGTGTGAGATAGGGGTATTAAACCTCCACCCTGTCATCTCATCGTATTCATTCCATAAGTGCACTATACAACCCCAACAACTGACACTTCACATTGTTTCTGAAGGTGGTGAAGAGTGTTATCAGCTGTTTGTCCATCAACTATGATTGTAAAACCCCGTTCGTTTCACGGCCACATGTTACATGAAAATATTATATATTATATTATTATATTAATTAATATTAATTTATATATTTGTCTATTATGGCATGTTATTGTTAAGTTAACACATGTCGAAATAAACGCTATTAAAAGAATTTAGTGCAATGTTTAATTTGCATAGAAAGTGCCGTCTTTCTTAACACTGTCATGCAAAAGGAGTGAAAAATCGATTCCTGAGCCACCGATGTCCGCTAATTCAGGACCTTCACTGTAGACAGCGCCGCGTAACGTCGGACGTAAGAGGCAGCGACTTAAGAAGACTCCTAAGAGACAGTTCGAGAAATACTCTTAGAAAAGTTATCACTTAACGTAAGATATATCTTAAGAGTCTTCTTAGCGCGCGAATAGTGTGCGTTATCGAGAAACCGGGCCCAGATCAACACCCTAGAACTCTTTGTGCTGCTGGTTGTGATGCACTGGGTGTCTTGGTACTGTTCTATCATTGTCACTATTATTCAATTAACCTGGTGGTGGTTAGTGTTACGGCTATGTTACGACTCTCATCGGTGTATAGTTACTATTCTTTGTTCATCAGAAAAAAAAAGAATGACAAGCAATAACAGCAGCAGTCGTGACCTGGGTAAAAGAGTAAAAACCACAAGTGACTTGTGTGAAGGAGGTTAGTGCAGGCTAGACGCTACTGAATCATTGCTGATTCCTAATTCTAAGTCAGCGATCCCTAAAGGCAAGTCTTTACTCAAAATGTTCCAGAAAAGACCGCAGCTTATTAGAACCATCTTTTCATCTTTTTTTTTTTTTTTAAATATGCTTGTGATGAACAAATTAAGAGGACATAAATTAATGAAGGGAAGGTCATGCCCTGAGGGAAGAGACTGTGCGTATGTGAGAGCAGGATGGATGTTATTTGTCAGGTCTGAAATAGGGAATTTAGGGATCTTCCTGGCTTACGGCTGGCTCTTCTGTCTGCTCCTCCCTGAAGAGTGCAAAGAGGGCCAGGCTGCAGCTCTGGCCATCTGCTCTTCTAGAACTGTGCCAAGGAGGCAACATGTCCAAACCCACCTTATTACAGATATGTGTGTGTGTATACAGTATGTATAAAGTGATGTTTGAACAAATGGTGGTGTTCAGATGTGCATGTGTGGGGGGAGGGGGGACTTCTTTTTTTTTCAGATTTGTATATACGTATGTGGGTAACCAGCGTAAAATTTTGTGTATGTTCAATATGACCAGGTTTCACTTTTGCAGCAGAAAGCCATTATTATTCATGCGAGAAAGTCATTATTGCACCTGTGTTCGTGCATGTGTGTGAAATTTCTTGCCTGAGCAGTTGGTCCTGTTTTGTTCTGCATTTGTTAAAGAAAATGTGCTACTTGTTTATCTGGATTTGGTCATTTACATTGGCAACAGTTCAATTTATGTAACTTTTATCGTATTGCATCATGAGCAAAAATTGTTTAGGCTAAAATTATTAGCTGATTAGTCGCATGGTCTCTGTTTCATGTTACAGATGCACTGTAAAGAACATACTGTAGAATTTACAATAATTTACTGGCAAAAAAGTTGCCAATAAAATCCTGTAAAATAGCCGTTAATTGCTGTAAAATGGATTACAGTATAATACTGCTTAGCAATTTACAATAAATTGATGTTTGCAGAATACAGTATCTTTTTGTTTTTTTTACAGGATTATAAAATTAAACTTGTAAAAAGGCATTACAGTTTTTTTTGTAATTACACTAAATTACAGTACTCACCTGGCAACAAAAGTTGGCAATAAAATCTTGTGAATTCAACAAAAGCCAAGATGTAGCGGTAACATTTTTACACCCTAAAAAATGCTGGGTTAAAAACAACCCAGTCTGGGTTGTTTTTAACCAAGCTGCTGGGTAAATATAGGACTAACTAAATGCTGGGTTAATTTAACCCAGCAAAATGGGTTATTTGTTTAACCCAACAAGATGGGTTAAATATTCAACTCAAATGCTACGTCATATTTAACTATAATGCTGGGTTAATTCTACCACATAAATTGGCCAAATGTTCTACCCATATGTTTGGGGTTTGTTGGTTCATTTTAACTGGAATGTTGGGTTAATTCTACCTCACGGGGGCGGGGCTGGGGTGGGAATGAACAACGATGAAGTGGGACGTTTTGTGCGCGAAGACGTCACAGACTACGCAGAGCAGCTCGCGCCGTTTCGGTGGTGTAGTTCATTGGTGAGGCATCGACCAATAAAATTACTTCATTCCCACCCCAGCCCCGCCCCGACTCTGCTCTCTCAAGTTCGCGTTTACAAGTGCACAAGTGAGTTTTGCTACAGGAATATCGCAAAATGAGTGGCAAAAGTCAGAGCGCTGGGATTTGAGGTTGTACTGCCAGATCTGAGAGGTTGTGAGCGCTGACTTGTGGTTGTACAGCGAAACTGAATTAAAGCACAAAGATAAATGTGTAGTACACAATTGTGCCTGTCATTTTGTTCATGTGAGTGACACTTTACACATTTGTCACTATTAATCTGCAACTTCGAATTCAAAACACAGGTGTACACATCAGAGCTCATTCATTCATTCATTCATCTTCTATACCGCTTAATCCTGTGTTCAGGGTCGCGGGGGACCTGGAGCCTATCCCAGGAGACTTCGGGCACTAGGCGGGGTACACCCTGGACAGGGTGCCAATCCATCGCAGGGCACACACACATACACACTCACACACCCAATCACACACTACGGGAAATTTAGGAACGCCAATTAGCCTAACCTGCATATCTTTGGACTGTGGGAGGAAACCGGAGTACCCGGAGGAAACCCACCAAGCACGGGGAGAACATGCAAACTCCATACACACAGAGACGGGAATCGAGCCTGGCCGGGGAATCGAACCCAGACCCTGGAGGTGCAAGGCGACAGTGCTAACCACTACACCACCGCGCCGCCTCACATCAGAGCTGTGAGTATAAATTTCAACTTACAAGTACAACTATTAATTTTACAAGTTCTCACATTCAAATTTGCAAGCTCTCGGGTTTTGCTACTGTTTTACCTTCATACATTTTAACATACAAACACTGTCTATGACTTTTCAGGTAGGCCTCGCTATTTCATAGCAACATTACAACATTACTGAGAGCAGCGCTGGTCATTATCTCCCAACGTCAGGATGTAGGGGTACGGCCTCGACACTTCAGCCTGCTGGAGGAATTCCACCATGTTGGTTCCAACCTTAGAAAGAAAGAAATGAAAAAGTTAAAATTTTGTTGAATAGCAAAGATTAAACTGAATAAGACTATTAATTTAGTGTGAAATAGGATTGATACTAAAAAATTACAAAGCTGCGCATTAAGATAGGGTATGGGTAACCTAAAACAAAAACATGGAGACAGCTACTACCAAAAATAAAACAGCAAAATAAGCATGGCTTTTAGGATACAGCACTTTATGTCAGACTAGTTGATATTGTGGTCTTCATTGATTTTAAGCTAATTACCGAAAAAATTTCATAGCTGGTGTCATACTGGCACATTACAATCACCAAAATATTAATACTTCATCTAGTAGTTATCTGTACAGCTGTGGTACTTTTTCCTGTAGTTGGCGCGCTGACTGATAGTTAATTTAACTTTGGTTAAAGAGAGCTAACTAGTTAGCTTACATGCTATTACTGGTGTTACATTAGCATACTTGCCAAAGGGGGAAAGGTGTAAAATATTGTTATAACTCGGGAGAAACGCAGGAGAAATTTGACCGCAGAGTAAATTACTAGCTAGTGAAAAACGGGAGGGTTAGCAGGTCTGTATATTTGTGAGAGGGTCAGTGTTTTGTAACACACCAGCATTTTATTGTCTCAAGCAGTGAGTTTAATAAAGTTCTAAAGTGGTTGCTAACGCTAGCAAACTAACTAAATGCCTGGTCATGCTAGCACTACAGTTAACAGTTTAGCGTTCATTCATCACTTCACCATCTTCGTAACCCTGCAAACATTCTACAGAGAAAGCTAAAAAGCTCAGACATCTTAGCCGTTTCTTTCATACACAGGTGGGGTGGCTAGCAGCTATTCGCAGCTAAATTATCATCCAGTACCTCAGACCAGCCGGAAAGTTTGTGTGTAACTTTAACACGGTAACAGTAATAAATGTTACATATAGTAATAATTTTTCAGTCATATGTGAATTAGGTGAGTGAACATGTGTATACAGACCTTGTATTTAACGTCATTTCCCCTTAAATGTCCGAGGAGGATGAACCGTCATCAGCGGTGTGGGAGCTCAAGTTCACCTGTGAACTTTGAGGGAGGGGCCGAGCAAACTTTAACCCAGCAGCTGGGTTACACAAAAACTACCCAACTCTCTGAAAATAACCCAGAAAAACGTCCCAATAGCGGCAACCCAGCGTTTGGGTAGAAAAAACAACCCAGCATTTTTTAAAGTGTACTACAGTATGAAATTCCTGTAAATAACTATTTTAACTGTGAGCTGTACTGTGCTGTGAACTGTAACTGTACTTTACTATTATACTGATGTAAATGTAACACATTCCTTTACAAAATAAAGTTTCTAGAGAACTCTTCTAGCGAAGGTAATATTAATGTTTTTCTATCAGCAAAGACAACTGAGCACTTCATGTAATGTTAATTTTGTCTCACACGCACTTTGCCTGCCAAACTACAAATACTCTCTAGAAAGCAAAGGCAAATAAAGCTAACAAACTTCAGCATATATCAACATTAACATGACAATAACGATTTACCTTTTAGTTTAGGCTGCTTTCTGAAATGGGGCGCACCGCATCTCCTCCTCGCCTGAAGCAACTGATAAATAAAGTTAACTACACATCCCTTTACAAAATAGCTAAACATAACGTTTAGAGGAATATCCTGATAGAATTTATCAAAAGAAATAATTAATTTATATAATTAACAATTAATTATTAAAAGAAATAATTAATACTTATGGAAGTAAATTAAATTGAACTTCTTCAGCTGTTGTCGCTGTGCTTCAGTCCACCAGATTTCAAACCATATCAGCCCGCGCAATACCATAATGCAACAGCACAGTAAATTCTTGTAAAAATATTTAAGATACAGTGAAAGCACCTCCTACTTGTAAATTAATTACAGCTAACACAGAAATATACAGTTAACACTTGTAAAACCCTATATAACCCATAATGCCTTGCAAATTACAGCAATAAATTGTAAAATGGCAAAACAGTAAGTTTCTGTATAATTTTACAGTAAAAAATACAGCAATTTGTTACAGTGTGATATTGAAGTCAAATACATTATTTGTAATCAATATGTAATGTGAGAGAACTTACAAAAGAGAGAGAGAGATCAGCATAGCTAGCTAAAACCTAAACAAGATCCATTAGCACTGTATCCAGTAACGATGTCACAGGGTTTCTCACAATTTACAGTTAACTTTACTTTAACTTTACACTTATGTAAAGCACACGCCTTGTAGTAGAATAATATAATTCATTAATTATTCCTGGTGTGAGTGTGTGTATGTGTGTGTGCCCTGCGATGGATTGGCACCCTGTCCAGGGTGTACCCCGCCTAGTGCCCGAAGTCTCCTGCGATAGGCTCCAGGTCCCCCGCGACCCTGAACACAGGATTAAGCGGTTTAGAAATTGAATGAATGAATGAATGAATGAATGAATAATTATTCCTGGCGCATTCTATAGAGACAACGTATCACAGAGGGTGCCTTATACAGACACACTCACACACTCAGACTAACCTGTAGCAGATTTTGCACAAACCCCTATATGGTTTTGAGTTCATGACTCGAACACACAGTTACAGTCAGTAGGCTGTGGGCACATGTCTACTGGCTGCATTTCATCAAAACTGAAATCTGAACTACAGTATAAAAGAGAAAGCATAAAAACAACCCTAAACACAAATGAGCAGAGGCTGCTAGTGTGTGTAGTACAGCTTTATCGTATACTGTAAGGAATGCATGAGGAGAACAGAATGAACTGCAGCCTGAAGCCCAGTGGAGCTGTAAGATAAAAAGATCAAAACCCTCTAATTGAAATTTGATTTGTAATTTAAAATTCTATTTATTGACTTTGCCTCAGGGAAGGCCACATGAGTCTTGATATACTGCATTTTTTCTCTATGTATTAGAAATCCCTATTTTCTCAGTAGGTTGAGACAGAAAGGAGTAATCAGGTTTTTAGGGCCTCTAAAGTGATAAATAACGATTTGAATAAGCTTTGAAATCCGGTAGAAGTACAGCAATATTTCACTCTTTGGATTCTATGAGGATAGATGTAGAGTAGATGATCTGCACTAAAAGTGTTTATCTAGATGAGGCAGTATCAGGGAGGTTTGTTCTCAGCTACTGACCCAAACCCAGCCTCTGGATAAATGTGTACCTTAGTGATGGTGTGTCCCCACCAGTTATTTATCCCATGGGGACCTAGGGTAATTGATGGAGTACACCATGGACAGGGTTCCAATCCATCACAGGGTACAAAAATGCACTGTTTTACACACTAAGGGCAATTTTGGAAACCTCAATTAACCTAATGTGTTTGGACTGTGGCAGGAAACTATAATACCTGATATTCAGTGGTGGAAGCTCAGTGGTTAAGGCATTGGACTATAGTTTGGAAGGTCCCAGGTTCAAATCCCACAACCACCAAGTTGTTCCTGTTGGGCCCTTGAGCAAAGGCCTTAACCCTGCTGCTCAGATGTATAACGAGATAAAGTCACTTTGGATAAGGACATCTGCCAAATGCCTAAATGAAAATGTAAACTTATGCATATGCCTTGCATAGAGATGCAGGGCTGAAACCCTCACCATAGTGGTGCTAACCACTACGCCACCATGCCACCTGGTGTAAATCATGTGCCAAGTTAATTGTGCTGTTTGGATGGTCCACTATAGCCAACAACAACACACAGGCATACTGTATTTTCAATGGTCAGATGAAATTCCATTACACAACTGAAAATACTTTAAAAAAAAAAAAAAACCTTAAAAGCAATGCATAGTACATACACTGACGATCCACAGCACTAATACTTTGGCCAGGTGAACTGAATTACACTGATTATCAATTATATACAAGTAAACTGGTTACAGGATAAGTGGTACACTAGGCTCCACACAAAAGCAGCACCAAGTCACATCTACGTACATATGAAGATTCCAGCCTGCAACACATAGCACCAAAAGATCTGCTGCAAACATCCCAATGCCAGACACACAGCACCCCCAGTAGAACGAGGGGAACCTACGCAATATTATAGAAAATGTTTTGCATTTTAATGTTATGGCTAATTGGTGTATGGCACCACTATTGCCATATTACCCATATGATCAATACCACTGCCAGATGATGTTGATGTATTGAAAATGGGGTAGTGTAAGGTAATGAGTGACTTGACCCAAAGGACAAATTGTGATGGCCAGCCACAGACCAGTCGGAGTGCCCTTGCTGTCATGTGTCCGCTTCCTCCTTCCATTGGAAGAATTTAGCCTTGTCTGAAGGTGGTGAATCACATCTTTTGCATCATATGGATGCCCATTTACATGATGTTGCTTAGGTGAGGAAATTGGAGGAGATGGCACTGGGATGCACTAGAAAAAACAAGACATACCCAGGGCTATGTTTGTGCAATGTTCTGCTGGGAAACCTCATGTCCTGGCCTTCATTTTGAAATTTCTTTGATGCCTACCACTTACTTAAACATTGTGGCAGACCAAGTACCTCTTATTTATGGCAACAGTATTCTCTAATGGGAGCACTGCAAAATATTGTTCAGGAATGGTTTGTAGGACATAACAAAGAGTTCAAGGTGTTGACCTCTAAATCCTCCAGATCTCAATTCAATCAATCATCTGTGAGATGTGCTGGACAAACAAATCCAATCCATGGAGGCACCACCTCACAAGTTAAAGGTCTTAACGGATCTGCTGCTAATATATTGGTGAACGATACCACATCAGAGGTCTTGTGGATTCCATGCTGGGAGGGTCAGAGCTACATAACGGGGACCTACAGTACTGTTAAGCAACACAATGTTAAGCAAGAGGATTTAGTATTATGGCTTATTAGTGCAAATCCCTAACGGACTGCATTCCACTTTCATGAATATATTGTTCTTGTGCCAGACTGCAGTGCAGTGTATGTCTAATCACAGCCCAAAAGGAGGAGGGGAAGGCATGAAAGTATCATTTTTCTCAAAAGTCATTACTGTACATAAAGAATACCATTTATAGGCTTATTGTTTTTTTTTTGCTATTGTTAGTATGTTAGCAAGAAATGCATGGTTTAGCTTCAAAACAATTGCATGCTCAAAGTTTTTATTAAAGAGATCAGGTGATGCAAAAGTAAGGCAATGGCTTTGCTTTGCTGTGCTGCCGGACACAAAGCAAACAAACTCAAAAAACACAGTCACGATCCCAGCGGCAGCATGGCGCGCCGGTAGCGGATAGTGTTCCCTTCACTCAGGATGAATAGAAAGAGGAAGAGAATATGACAGGAGGAGAGAGATGGATTGGTAAAGCCAGACATGAGAAGATGGAAGAAAGAATATGAGTGTAGGAAATTTACCCTTTAACAAGGAGACATAATCATTCGTGCAAAGCACAACTGCTGCTTCTCCCCAAAATTCTCATCTCTGCAACAGAGCTGAAGTATGCAGTCATATGTCTCGGCAGAGTGTATTGTGTATTGTATTTACATGTAGGCCGAATACCAACATTTATTTGTCAAATTTTGTGCTTTAAGTGTTTGTCAGATCCTGCTACATAGTTTGGTTTAATTTCTCTGTTTTTTTTAATGGTATCAACAAATGCTACTTTTATTAATTGAGAAAGGTCATTCAGATGGCAAATGTTGATAGAGTAACTCTTCCTCTACACAAAGGTACTACAGTTTCCATCACAAGTGATGTATTTGTGCCATTGTTGGACCTAATTCTTGAATCCTCTGTGAAAATACAGTTGTCTCCAACTGCGCCACAGAATATTTTACGGAGATGACACCATTGACAAGAGCAATGTGCACAGATGGATGAAGAAGTTTAAGGAATGGGAAACCCGCATTGAAGACAAGCCATGCAGTGGGAGTCCATCAACTGTGACAAAGGGATTGACGAAGGCAGTGCTTGTGATGGAGACTATGTTCAATAGTACGTTTTTATAGAGGAGAGTTACTCCACCAACATGTGCAGGTTGAACAATCTCACGCACTCTGTCTCACTTATCGTCTTATACAGCTTTATCCGTGCCATAGGGGGCCCAGGAGACTTAGGGTCTGATGCGGGTACAACCTGGACAGGGTGCCAATCCATTATCGCAGGGCACACACATACACATACACACTTGCTGATTCACACACTCAGTTAGTCTAATATGCATGTCTTTAGAGTGTCGGAGGAAACCAGTGTACCGTGAGGAAACCCATCAAGCACAGGGAGAACATGCAGATTGCATGCAGATGCACACAGACCCAAAGTGGGAATCAAACCTGGATCCTTGAGGGGCAAGGCAACAGTGCTAACCACTAAGCCACCATGCTGCCATTTGAATGACCTTTGTTAGTTAATTTAAATAAAAGTTATGCCCACTTTTGCATTACTTTCACAAAAAAAAAGAGAGAGAGAGACAATGATCCCTTTTATAGTGGCCCATAACTGCTCAGACATCTGTTTTAAAGAAGATCTGAATCTTTTCTTAAAACGAATTTGCATAATCTTTTCCCCAAACTATTTTCTGGACCATTTGCGTTCCTAGCTTTTAGCAAGATGACTTCAGAGTAGAAAAAAAGAATTCTGCTCAAATTAAACGGGCCATTGCTTGCCCCGTGTGACACCTCTGGATTTAAAGAAATTCATTCTGATTAATTCCTTCAATTCTTTTATTTCATTTTCTTACTGACATTTAATAAATGACCTTAAACAACGTTAGAATGTCAAAGAAGAACCTGGCTTCAGTGAAGGGTCAAGTTACAAAAGCTGGAAATAATTTTTTTTTTTTTTTTTTTTTACATAAATAAATATAAAAAAATATATAGTCCTGTCTTTTTACTTATGTTTACCATAAAAATACAGGCTTGGGTTGGAGAATGGAATGAAAGATAGACACTAATCCTGGTACTGCCAATTAACTATTGTATACTATGTGAAAAAACTAGATAGTATGTAATATGGATATTGAACAATCATTAATATTTAATTCATGTTAGTGTGAAAAAGAGAGCTCTACTGGAGTCGACACAAAAGCATGTGTACAATCGGTTTCTGATTGTCAGCAGTAAAGAATATATCACCGACCTTAGAGGTTCTACGGCAGCAATGACAGATGACAGTGATAGTGATCAGTGATTGCTAGACTGGTGATCAGAGGAGAAGTGAAAGAGCACAGGCTAGAGTGTCTTACGATGTATGTATGTGTGTGTTTGCGATACAGCAGGGGCCGTGATTCAGCAGCTCTCCTGCTGGCAGCGCTGACAGTGAGCGCTCTTTCCTCTCCCAGCTTTATCTCTCCATCTCTGATTGATTTGGGCCCATCGATGCTCTCAGGTCTTGGCTCCAGTCGGCTCCTGATTGAGATTCGCTGCTATAGGGAGGAGACGATTGGATCGGACGGCTGAAAACACACACCACAAGAGCGGTTAGAAAGAAAATGAGGAGGGAAATGCATGGCACAGGAGATGGGTAACTAGAGAGAAATCAGATTGAGAGCCAAGACTGGATTTTGTCCGAGGTTTGGGAAAAGCGTTGCTCCTCACTGTAGAAGTCACAGAATAGAAGGTGGAGATGTGGGTGAAGACACAAGCGAGGAATGAACCAAGGCTTGGAGAGCACTTAAGGCAGATGAATCTAGGCACAGAAATTGCTCTTACAGTAGATGGAAAGTTGGGTTGATACACACACACATACATGTACACACACAGGCACACACACGCACGCACACACACTCATAATGGCAGGTTCATAAATTCATTTTGTTTCAAGAGGGCATTCAATGAGCTCAGGAGTGCAGTGAGCACCATCTAAAGATGACCCATAGTGGTTCTGGTACAGTATGTTTAAAATCTCTCTCTCTCTCTCTCTCTCTCTCCACATATTCCAAACCCATCCTAGCTGTTTCTTTCACACTGTTCCTGTTTCTATTCTTGGTATATGAAGCTGTGTCACATGCATATTATCCACACATGGACAGAACAGAGCGGAGAGCTAATATAATTATTAGCCTTGGAGAAACGGATGAGATTTGAGTCACCACCCAAGAACTGCAGAAAGACGTGTGTGTGTGTGTGTGTGTGTGTGTGTGTGTGTGTGTGTGTGTGTGTGTGTGTGTGTGGTAGAAATGTAACAATGAAACACAGTAATGTAGTTGATATCAGTGTCTATTCAGATTTATACTCAAACTAACAAATAATAATAATAATAATAATAATAATAATAATAATCTTTCATGTAAATAATGAACAGAAAATTATGTCTTATATGAATTAATATTAAAATATTAATAGCTAATACATTTTATACTTATCCTCAAAATGTAAGGAACAAGAAATTTTAATGTCTTTAATTGAGTTTTTTGAAAATGTTTTTATTTTATTTCCTTAATTAAAATATATTTTTGTTTGTTTTTCTTTAAAGTAAGTGAAATTCTAAAATAATTTAGTAGAATTTGTTAGAAGGTACGTACAGGACCAATCAAAGAAAAAACATACATAAGCATGTATTTTTTACATTCAAAAAACATTACTTGATTTTTTTAAAAAGTAGAAAATAACATAATGGCATAATATAATTAACTAACAACCACAACAAAGGTTGTTAATACAAGAACATTATTGTCAAGACCACGAAGACAATCCCAGGAAAGCAAGACCAAAACGTACCTCTGCTGCGGAGAAGTTCATTTAGAGTCACCAGCCTCAAAAATCACCAATTAACAAACAGCACTTCAGATTAGAGGCGTTATGAAGAATTTACAGAGCATATGTACAGTACAGCAGGATATCATTCAAGGATATCATTGCATATTTTAAATATTTATTTGAAATAAAATCATGGAAATAGAAAACCATTGCGTTTTGTGTAGCATACTGTTATATTGTATACATGTTCCCCGGGACGTTATACCCAGTTTCCTAACCTACATTCAATCTTCAAACAATTCTTCCTTTTTTCTCCGCTTCTTTCATATATTTTACCTCTTTTCTAAAGCGTGCCCTCTTATGGTCCCTGCAAAAGGATTGCTAATAAAAGAGCACACTTGAGCACATGCAGCCCTCTCAAGCGAGCGCCATCAAAAGGCATTGAAAAGTCACTCATCAGGGGAGCTGCCCTCAGCCACTGGGTACACGCAGGCACAGAATAAACAGGAAATGAGTTTAACACACGCTATAAAACAACACAAACTGTAAAGAGCCGTTAGAATTTGATGGCTAACACTAGATGAGGTCTACTAGATATGTGATTATGTATTTTTTTCATGTAGCAGCTCCTATAAATAAATCGTGAAAACCTATTGAATTTGTTATATTTGAAAAAACCACTGTATGGAGATGAGATCTGCATTCGCTGCAGTAAAACATCTGAATGGTGACAATGTTTTAAAGAAGGCTGTACATGTGTGAATGACGATCCCATATGAGGTCGCTCAGAGCCCACTGCAGTCGTTCCAGTGAACATTCAGCGACCTGCTCCTTGAAAATCGATACATACAGTAACTTGTTGTCAACTAGACGAAGAGACGCATCTGTTTGAGGGAACTGTAAACACATTTATTTACCAGCAAGCCATTTTCTGGGAGTTCCTGGGAGGCCAGCGTTTCAGACGTAAAGCAAATTTCAAATTCAAATTTTATTTGTCACATACACAGTCATACACAGTATAATATGCAGTGAAATGCTTACACGACCGCCAGTGACCTTAAAAAGAAAATAAAAGCTTGTACGTAAAATAAATAATCAATAAAAAGGAAATACTAAAGAAATAAATTTAACTAGTAAAATTAACTGTACAATAAGGGCATAAAATATTGAAAAATATAGAAATATAGGGTATATGTATATAGAATTTAAAGTGTCAGTGGTTGTGCAAATATGCATGAAAGGTGACTAATGAAAGTGACATGTGCAATTGTCCAGATGTATAAATATTTAGTGCAAGTGTGTATGAATGTGTCCATGATTGTCCAGTCAGTGTTGTGAGCTTAAAAAGATGTTATTAGTCCTGTGTGGAGGTGTGATTGAGAGACCTTATCGCCTGCAGGAAGAAGCTCCTCCTCAGCCTCTCTGTGTTGGCCTTTAGGGAGCGGAATCGCTTCCCAGACCGCAACAAAGAGAACAGTCCATTACTGGGGTGACTGAGGTCCTTCATGATCTTCCTGGCCTTAGTCCAGCACCGCTTGCTGTAGATCGAGTCCAGGTCAGGGAGCTCAGTGCGGATGATGCGCTCGGCTGATCGCACCACCCTCTGTAGAGCTCGTCTGTCCTGCATGGTGCTGTTCCCGAACCAGGTCGTGATGTTTCCCGTCAGGATGCTCTCTATGGTGCAGGAGTAGAAGTTCCTGAGCACCTTGGAGGGCAGTCTAACGTCTCTCAAGCGTCTGAGGTGGTAGAGACGCTGCCGGGCTTTTTTCACCACAGTGTTGATGTGACAGGACCATGACAGGTCCTGCGTGATGTGAACACAGAGGTATCTGAAGCTGTCCACTCTCTCCACTGGGCTCCTGTTGATGATGGGGGTCTGGTAGTTCCTCTCCTGCTTTGTACTAAAATCCACTATCAGCTCCTTTGTCTTACTGACGTTCAGGAGGAGATTGTTCCTCTGGCACCAGTTCTCCAGATTTCCAATATCCTCTAGGTAGTCCGACTCATCATTGTTGGTGATCAGTCCGACCACGACGGTGTCATCAGCAAACTTGATGATGGAGGTGGAGTTGGTAGTGGCCACGCAGTCGTGGGTGTACAAAGAGTACAGCAGGGGGCTCAGAACACAACCCTGGGGGGCTCCAGTGCTGAGAGTGAGTGTAGCTGAGACATGTCCGCCCATCCTTACTGCCTGTGGTCTGCCAGTCAGAAAATTGGAGATCCACTGACATATAGATGAGCTGAGTCCCAGGTGCTCCAGCTTGGTGGTGAGTGTGGAGGGAATTATGGTATTAAAAGCAGAGCTGTAGTCGATGAAGAGCATTTTAACATAATTCCCTTTCCTAGTGTCCAGGTGAGTGAGTGATGTGTGGAGCAGATGAGAGATTGCATCGTCTGTGGAGCGGTTCTGATGGTATGCAAACTGTAGTGGGTCCAGTGTGTCGGGTAGTGAAGAAATGATGAAGTCTCTGATAAGGCGTTCAAAGCACTTCATCACTACTGAGGTGAGGGCTACAGGGCGATAGTCATTGAGGGAAGCAGGATGTGGTTTCTTCGGGACAGGAACAATGATGGACTCTTTGAAGCACGTGGGGATCACCGACTGAGATAAGGAGATGTTGAATATCTCAGTGAACACAGGTGCTAGCTGGTCTGCGCAGGATCTGAGGATACGCCCTGAGATGCCGTCTGGTCCTGCTGCTTTCCTGGTGTTCACTCTCTTGAAGGCTCTCCTCACGTCGTGCTCGGAGATGATGAGCGCGTTTCCGGTGCTGGCAGTGTCTTCCTGTCTGCAGCCTTTAGCGCCGCTAGCATTAGCGCCATTAGCATTAGCGCCATTAGCATTAGCATCGCTAGTGTCTTTAGCTGCAGCCTCGAAGCGAGCATAGAAGGTGTTGAGCTCGTCTGCCAGAGTCGCGTCCGCGTTCGTCATACCGGATGTTGGTGCTTTATAGTCCGTTATTGTCCTTAGTCCCTGCCACAAGCTCCTAGAGTCACTCTGTTGAAGCTGTGACTCTAGTTTTTTCCCGTAGCGCTGCTTCGCCTCTTTCACCGCCTTCCGCACGTTATATGCCACAGCCTTGTACGGTTCCATGTCCCCCGACGCAAGTCCCGTGTTGTAGGCAGCGGTGCGAGATCTCAGAGCATCGCGGATGGTTTCATCCACCCACGGCTTCTGGTTGGGAAACGTTCTGATAGTCTTTTTCTCCACCGTATCGTCTACTAGCTTCCCAATAAATCCCACAACCGCTTCCGTAAACACGCTGACGTCATCATCAGAGCTGTTTCTGAACATGTCCCAGTCTGCGTCATCGAGTGCGTCCTGTAACGCGGCCACCGATTGGTCCGTCCAGCGCGCGACCTCCCTCTGAACCGGAACTTCCTGTTTCAGCCTTTGTTTATATTTTGGCATGAGGAAGATGGCGGCGTGGTCGGATTTACCAAACACTGGACGAGATTGTGCCTTGTAACCGTCTTTGACCATGGTATAACAATGGTCCAGTGTCCTTTCGCCCCTGGTGGGGCAGGTGATGTGCTGATAAAAGTTCGGCGCTGCGCGTTTGAGGTTGGCACTATTAAAGTCCCCTGCCACAATGAGCGCAGCGTCCCGGTGTTGTGTCTGGTGCTGTGTGAGCACCTCATGCAGCTCGCATAAGGCCGTGTCTGTGTCTGCTTGTGGTGGTATGTAAACGGCACTGATTATGACCGATGTGAACTCCCGTGGAAGATAAAAAGGACGACACATGATGGACAGTTGTAACGCTTGGATTTATTAAACCGCTTGGTTAGAAAAAAACGGATTCGGGAATCTAAACAGGGGCTTGATAACACTACTTCCGGTATTGCGCAACCGCAGCTGGACAAAACACGACGCGACACAAAACAATTATAATGAATTAAACCAAGTGTATTAAACAAGACAGACAGATAAATAAACAAACACGGTGCACCACAAACCAATATATACAAAATATATACAAATAGAAAAAAGGGTGTGTGCGATGTATGCGGGTGTGTGTGTGTGTGTGTGTGTGTATGATTGTCCAGTGTCTGAAATATGGCAATTCGGGTGAAATGGTGGGTTGGAGAGATGGATCGATCTCACCAAATGACGATGGTAGGTCTGGGAGATCGATAAACGGAATGAGCTGGGTACTGAATGAAATTAATCCACAATAATCCACAAACAGGCTCTCAGTCTCCAAAACCATGCAGCGCGCTGACTTCATCTCTCCGTCCCGGCCTCTATGCCGGTTCCGGCTTTATGCCGGATCATGTGACCCACGTCACTTCCGGGTTCCCATGCGTTGCGATCGCGCATGCGCGGGAACTTGCCCGGTGACCAAACCACTGTCAATAGGGAAACAGAAACCGCTAGGGCACGCCTTCGGCCACAGGTGAGCAACATTAGCTCCACAACCAATTCCCTGTTGTTGAAAACGCCCCTTTTGTGTGGCTGTGCTACATAGACCCCCCCCCAAGCTTCCGGCGTCTGAGGAGAATGTCCGCACGAGCACTTTAAATTCGCCACACTATACAGATCGGCTTTTTGTGGGTATCCCCAAGACCTTGTGTATTTAATTGGTCCTTTTCTGTGTTTTACCTCTGCTGGACCCTCCCACTTGGGCGCTAGCTTAGCAGAATCTCTCTTGGCTGTGGAGGAGTGTGGTTGAGCTTGGATCCACACCAGTTCTCCCGGTTGAAAGAGCGCTGCTTTCCTCCGGGTATTTTGATATCTGGCATGTGTGGATCTGGATGGTTTGTCTCCTTGTAGGCCCTCCTCCATGATAGGTCTTAATCGGGGTGATGATGGATGTCTTATCTTGTGTCGGTGGCACATGCTGCAAGCTCTGGTATAACGCCACACGTCCTTCCGCACAGTCGGCCACCACGCCACCTCTAATAACCTCAGCATGGTTTTCAGTTGTCCCCAGTGTCCTCCCAGTGGATTGTCATGGTAGAAATACAGAAAGTTTCTTATTAGCGACTGGGGGACTACTAGCTGAACTTTCTCCCCGTGCCTTATTGGTACCCGGCGATACAGCACGCCCTGATGACATTCGAAGGTGACCCTCAGATCTTGTGTACCTCTTTGATGATCTTTGGAGAGCAGCTTCGTGATCGTTGGGTCGTTCTGTTGGGCTCTGCTGATCTCGCTCAGGTCGCTCGGGAAGCTGGAGGCCTCTTTAGTGGACGTGGTGGATAGACGTGGGGTGTCAGCTCCTTTCAGCGGCGGGGTTGCTCGGGGTATGGCATCTGGACCAGGAACAAAGCGGTCCACGCCGTCTTTCTCTCCCCTAGCGCCTCTCTCCACCTGCTTTTCCACGGTGCTCGCTGCTCCTCTTAACGCCACTCTCGTGATGATGTTCTCCTGGGTTCGCCCCACTAGTTCTTCCTCGGAGATATCAGGTTTTCCTATGAGACAGAGGGCGGGGTGATCATTGGCGGAGTCTCCCAGGTGTTGCTGTGGCCGCTGTACCGGAGACCTCAGGTTGTCTTCCTCTTCGTCGAGGTCGTCATCCAGTATGAATGCTGCCGTGAACGCCTGTTTAAAAGATTGCCAGTCCTTTACCTTGCCTTTCTCTGTCTTCCACCAACTGAGAGCAGGCCCTCGTAGAACCGTGCCGAGGGTTCCCAGCAGCTCTGGTCGGGTCAGGGGTCTGATCTCCAAGTACTTCTCTGCTAGCTCTATGAAGTTCCATACCTCCGCTGTCTCTGACGCGTCACAGAAGGCTGGAAACTCCATGCAGATGGATGGATGAGCATGCAGAGAAGAAGAAGAAGAAAGTGGGGAGGAGAGCAGAGCCGAGGAGTGAGCTGGAACACCAGGAGGAACGTCGGCGATGGCATGAGTGCTTGGTAGCTTCACCTTGGCCGTCGCTGTAGTGGTTGGAGTGCTGGGCCGATGTGGTGCAGGAGATGCAGGGGTGCAGGCCTGTAACCTGTGTGTGGTGGGCGTACTAGTGAGACGCAGTCTCTTCATCCGGTTTTCCCAGATGACGTCCCGTCGCAGAAAACAGTCAACGATGGCTCTCTCCATTTTTTCGAGAGCCTCCTGGCAGTAGCGCTGCAGCCCTTCCAGGCTCGCGTCCACTGCGTCACGCAGACTGATTTCTCGGTTGAGACTGCTGTCCATGGATTGTCTATAATCCTGCTCCATGGAGCTCACTTTATCAGTAAGCGCCCCCAAGTCCCTCTTACATTGATACAGTTCTTTTTGTAGTGTGTGCACTACCCCAATATCAGACCCATGAACAATAAAATCATCATCATCATCATTGTCATTATCATGGTTATCAGATAAATATAAAGAACTAATCAATGAAGTTAAGTCTGTTGTAGGGTTACGGCGTGTATTAAATGCATCCTCTACATCTACCGGCATGTTATTATGCACTACACAGTCGGCCTTAGCAGCATTACTAGCATTAGCCTTAGCATTAGATTTAGCACTAGCATTAGCGTCCATCTTGTTCAGCCACCTTACACAAAACCGGAAAATATCCCAAAATACAGATTCCCCGTACGGGCCACCACTATGTAACGCTTGGATTTATTAAACCGCTTGGTTAGAAAAAAACGGATTCGGGAATCTAAACAGGGGCTTGATAACACTACTTCCGGTATTGCGCAACCACAGCTGGACAAAACACGACGCGACACAAAACAATTATAATGAATTAAACCAAGTGTATTAAACAAGACAGACAGATAAATAAACAAACACGGTGCACCACAAACCAATATATACAAAATATATACAAATAGAAAAAAGGGTGTGTGCGATGTATGCGGGTGTGTGTGTGTGTGTGTGTGTGTATTATTGTCCAGTGTCTGAAATATGGCAATTGGGGTGAAATGGTGGGTTGGAGAGATGGATCGATCTCACCAAATGACGATGGTAGGTCTGGGAGATCGATAAACGGAATGAGCTGGGTACTGAATGAAATTAATCCACAATAATCCACAAACAGGCTCTCAGTCTCCAAAACCATGCAGCGCGCTGACTTCATCTCTCCGTCCCGGCCTCTATGCCGGTTCCGGCTTTATGCCGGATCATGTGACCCACGTCACTTCCGGGTTCCCATGCGTTGCGATCGCGCATGCGCGGGAACTTGCCCGGTGACCAAACCACTGTCAATAGGGAAACAGAAACCGCTAGGGCACGCCTTCGGCCACAGGTGAGCAACATTAGCTCCACAACCAATTCCCTGTTGTTGAAAACGCCCCTTTTGTGTGGCTGTGCTACATAGAAGTTCCAGGTTTGGTGTGCAGGAGCGTGTAAGAGGAACAACGCTCGCGCTGTTGCACCAGCTGTTGTTCACCATTAAGCACACGCCGCCTCCCCTTGACTTCCCCGAGTCCCGCGTCCTGTCCATGAGGTGAACCGAGAAAAACTCGGCTGGTTGTATGGCGTGGTCTGGCACCGCTGGGTTCAGCCATGTCTCGGTGAAGCAGAGAATGTTGCAGTCCCGAATGTCTCTCTGGAACTTTATCCTGGCCCTGAGGTCATCGAGTTTGTTCTCCAGTGACTGGAAGTTGGCGAGCAGGATGCTAGGCAGAGGTGTGCGGTGTGCACGGGCTCTGAGCCAGTTCCTCACTCCAGCTCGTGTCCCTCGAGACCTCCGCTTCGCGTCGCGTCCATTGTTTTCCCTCAGGATCTCACTCGGCCAGCTCGGATCCGGAGTTAAAAACGTCGAATTGTGAGTACATTGTATACCAATAGAAACAAGAGTGTCTCTATCATACCTAATGTACTCAATGGTGGTGATTTTGCCGATTTTAAAACACTGAAAACTAACTTAAATAACAAAAACAAAGAAAAGGTGGTCGGAGCAGTCGTGACGGCAGCCGACCTCACCGGCGCCATCTTGGATCAACGCCAAGTAGGACAATCATGGCTCCAGCGTTCTGAGTAAACCTTCTACTCTTATAACTGTGTCATCTTATTCTGCACAATTCAAAAGTCCAGGAACACCCCATGTATTAAAGCCTATTCCTTATTTTGTGATGTATAACTATCCTTTAGACTAATAGGTATAATTTATATCTAAAGACATTATAATCAATAAAGCAGTTCTTAACATCATTAACCTTTAATTAGTTTGTTTTTTACATTTTAGAAGTTGTCAGTTATTATGGAATATTTTCATAAGTATAGTCTGTGATGTGACTCTGACCACAGCTTCCTAACATATCATTTAAATTTGCTGAATTTGCTAATTTGCTATTTATACAACTAACATAATTTTTTTCAGTACCTCACACTACATTTATTTTACTCCTTCTCCAAATGTACTGTGTACTGTGTTTCAGTGTCTATGTAAAAGAGCTACCGCTGAGCCACGCCCCCTCCAGAGAACAGCAAAACTGAGCAACAAGCTGGTGGAAGGCTTCTGTCATATGAGGTCACATTAGTGGAAAAGTCTTATTGGTTTGTTTAAGCCCTGGGCAACATATAAATGAAAAAGGAGCAAAAAGCAGGCAATGTGTTTTTCTCATGTGTTTTGTTTGTACACACATCAGAGACCCACCTGAATGACTTAAATGAATAAAAAGTGAATTTTGAATAATAGGTCTCCTTTAAAATGTATTAAAAATGTAAGCCTGTGGGCATTTGTTGAATACCTTAAATAAACAATTAATGCAAACGAATATATATTAGTCTCCATTCGTCACCCTCTAACAATAAAGGGCTTAAGATGAGACCCCATGTGAAAGAAAATCCTTCCAAAGCTGTTCTAATGGAGTGTTTTGTCCAAGAGCAAAGCACTAAAAATTACTGTAATTACACTTATCCTTTCTTGAAGGATTTATGGCATTCTTGCGCTCAAAGCACCTCAACAGAAGATGAGGTGCTTTCATGTTTCTTTCACCACAAAAAGTAGTCGTGAAAGAACGATTTATACAGATTAAGAAATCATAAAAGCACTTTCCAAAGAAAGTCGAATGTCCATTGATTGAGGGCATCAAAGTCACTTTAAGTTTCTTCTTTTTTATTATTATTTTTCCTGCTGTGTAATGCAGTGTGTTGAAATTCCTGTCCGTGGTAATTGCACAAATGCTACAGATGTGGCACGTAGTGATTACCATAAACTGTATCTATCACATCTGTAGTGGGGGAAAAAAAACAACAACATATGTTTAGATTTTGCTGTTGTTGTGGTTTTTATTTTCAGCTGTAGAGTTGAGCCTAAAAAGCACGGCTGATTCAGTGTGTAAGCATGCTTTGGTCTCATATGATGTCATTCCATTTCGACAGCGACAAATAAAGACTTCTTTTTCTTCTGAATCGAATTTCCTTAGAATAGCCTGGAATAAAGGCACACCTCCTGTTCCCTATGGCAATCCATACTCTGATCATTCTAGGTCTTCAAAGCTTTCAATCTAGCAGATTGACAATAGGAAAAGCATGTCACGGAATTGAAACACATTTCTCCCATACAGGTGCAGTAGCCAGTTGCCAACAAAGATGGCATCACCATCAAGGTCATGTGACTCATAATGTGGCTATGAGAAGGAAGTATTTATGTATATTCAGTAACAGGCCGCAGTAACATAAGGGTCCACCTTAAAGACACTGCTAACAAGATGAACAGTTTGACAGCGAAACGCAATTAGGACTTTTACTCAAATTACTAAGTACAGAAAACACAAGGTTGTTTGTAACAACATGTTTAATTTGAAAACCAGTATATAATCTTCTTTTAGAAGCTGTAAACGTCCACATTTTGGACAAACTGTGACATTCTGGTCGCATTTCAGATCAAAAGATCTTAAAAAATCCAATCGCATCACTTCTTTCTGTCATATGATCAGTGAAATGAACCTACTGTGTGAAGTGTGCAGCGGCTACCATGAGTGACCTAAATGTGTTTAATGGATTTTTGGAGAATGCTGAATGAAGGTAAAATAGGAAGGAAGTTGTAATGGCATTAATAGAGTACAGGTATGTATCATGTAACGCCTGTTATACATTCTATAAAATAGAAAATCATGCACTTTGAATGTTGTGCGAACATCAGAGTATATACTAAACAGAGCTGTGTGGGATACCGTAGTGTAAGCACTATAGAAACATTAATTTGTAGTAGTAATACTACCCTTTTATTCGCCTCTTGTTCTTGCTATCACTAGCCTGGTGCACTAATGGAAATATTTTGAAACGAACATTAAGTAGAGATATAACATTACAACATTTCAAAGAAACACAGATTTTGTGTACAAGAGACAAGATACCCGCATTCCATGTAGGATGTTGCTGGGTTCACTGTGTTTTCCTGTTCTAGAATGAAGTTCTTTAACTGTGATATAAACTTATGGTACTACATTAATGTGTGCAACAGACAACATATGGAACCTACATCTGCTTTAATACACTGCTGCAGTCAGCTACTTATGTAAAATTAAAACTGGTACAGTGAGAGCTTGATGTTGCAGTGCAAACTGAAGTGTTTGCATTGTTTAAGAGGTTTCTCCTAATCACCATCAATTGTTACGATTATAAAGGTTTTATGCGCAGCAAATCTCAACACTTTCTTCTTTTGCCTTGATTTATCTGCCGATTTATCCCTCGTGACAAAATAGTGAGAGGTGCAGTTATAGCATTTCGCAAAATCACATTAAAATTCACACTTAATTAAACAAAACAAATTTGGCATAATATAGTGGCATATGTGCTTTTTACCACCCTTGTGACTCAAAGAAATCGTGCACAAAGTACTCTCTACCATTTCGCAACACTTTTTGCTTCAATGGAAAAAAAAAAAAAACATTTTTCTCAAAACCGCAGAAAAGGAGTTATCTCATTTTGCTGTCAAACTGTTCAGATATTATCACCATGCTGGTATTCTCTGAGCCTAGCAGTTGTACATGTTGTGCTGGTATGAATGCATCAGGTGTGGAAGTGTTACTGTGTTGGAAGGCAATCGCAGTACAATACTTTAAAAACTGTGATGAATGGATAAACAACAGACAAGATAAAGTCAAGAATGAAAACTCTGACTCCTACAACACAGATGAATAGGGGAACGGTAAAACATACAGTAGACTACTTACAAATTCCGGCCAGCATTGCTGTGCATAACAATTGCTGTGCTGATAATGATCTACAAACCAAATAATATCTATCCTGTTGTCGTCCAGTGATGGTTTCATTGTATTAAAAGACACAGTTAACTGAACCCGACAAATTGTCTAAAGCATCAGATGGCCAGTAATTTGATACGTGCAGCAGAATAATATGAGAGGGATAGTTAAAGTGGTCATTGATTGTATGTATATTAGGTACACTGATCTACTAACTAATAAACTGGTGACAAATAAACTGCAGTGCTGTTCCTGGAACGTCTACAGGGAGCTCTATCGATTTCCTGCTTCCCAAAATGGCTTGTTTGCAGTACACAGCAAGAGCAGTGAATGTATAGTAAAGCCGCACTCTAGAATGGGGTCACCAACTGGCAGAGCATGGTCCAGATGGCAACCCGGCAAAAGATTTCAAACCAAGCACTTAAAAAATTATATTGTAGCAAATAAATGTATGGGGCAAAGGAAAGTTTCATGTCCAGTAACTCTAGTTTTTTAAGTATTTTCTTCATTGCTGATTTTGGAGCAAATTGTCAATTGGAAACCTGTTGTAGATAAGAAGTTCCAAAAAGAGGTAGAAATTTTTTTTTTATGTATTTCTTTATATGCATTACGTACAGTAATTATGAATGTGACTTGCTTAAAAAAAGGTGTCTAGGTGAAGAATTATGCATTTATGCATTTCAATTTAAAATAGGCTGGCCTGGTGACATACAGTAGTGGTTACCAAGGCCTCACACCTCCAGGATCAAGGATCAAAACCTACCATTCGGTCTCTGTGTGTGGAGTATACATGTTCGCCGTGTGATTTGTCACTCTGGCACTCCAGTTTCCTCCTACAGTCCAAAAACATGCAGAGTTAGCTAATTGGCATGTCCAGATTGCCTGTATTGAGTGTGTTTGTGTCCTGCATGCGAATGGCTCCCTGTCTAGTGTGTACCCTGCCTCGTGCTGCAAGTTAGGGATAGGTTCCAGGCCTCCTGCAACCCTGTATAGCATAAGTGGTATACAGAATGAGCAAGTGAGTAAGAGTTTAAAATAGATTCAAGTAAAATAAAAGGAATTTCAACTTTAATATAAGCAGTCGTATTAGATGCTTAGATAGTATAAAGGGGCAGTGGTGGCTCAGAGGGCTAAAGCACTGAGTTACTGAAGATCGGCGGTTCGGTCCCCAGCTCCACCAGGTTGCCACTATTGGGCCCTTGAGCAAGGCCCTTTGTCATGCACACACAATCTGCGGCCGGCACTAGGACCCGGAAGTAAGTCGGCCGCCTACCAGGAAGTATAAGAGGAGTAAACAAACGGTGGCTTACCGCTCAGTCATTGAGTTCGGCCCATGTCGGTTAACGTTGGCTTTCTTCAAACCGTGAGTACTCACTGTGTTTTGGTTATCGCTTCTTGCCGTTGTGTGTGTATTTATAGGACGCGGGTTAAATTTGTGTTTTTCCCTTGCTCCACTTTTGTGAGAGTCCTTAAAGTAAATCGCGTGGTTATCCTGCCTACTCGCCGTTACTCCGCGTTTGGGTTTACCATCCACGCTACATTGGGCTAACCGCTAAAGCTACGTCTTCTGGTCACCTCAGGTTAGTTCATCTCTGACAGAATGACTGAGCCGCAAGCGGTAAACCCAGCGGAGCATGCGCGTCTATGCGGCGTGGTAGATCAGCATGCCGTGCTCATTAACGGTCTAACCGCGGAGCTCGCTACTCTGCGCCAGAGTGTCCAAGACATCGCGGCCTTGCGCCGCGAGGTTGCGGAGCTCAGGCGGGAGAACGCGGATCTGCGGGCGGCCGTTGAGGGCGCGGCTAGCAGGCCTCCCGTCGCAGCGGCCGCGGCGCCGCACCAACCCCCCCCCCCCCCCCCCCTACTGATGTTTTTCTTGCACTTCCAGAAAAATGGAATGGCACGGACGGGAGATGTGATGTGTTTTTGACAGCGCTTGATCTGGTGTTCGAGTTCAATGCCACCAAGTACTCCACCGATCGGCTACACATCGCTCTCCTGGTCTCGTTGCTAACAGGGCAGGCAGCTGAGTGGGCCACGGCAGTGCTTAAATCCGATTCTGATACCGCCCATTCTTACAATGAATTCACCCGCCAGCTCAGATTGACTTTCGAACACCCAGCGGGCGAGGTGGAGACCGACACTAAACTATACCACCTGCGGCAGGGAGGATCGTCCGTGAGCCGGTACACAGCGGAATTCCGGACCCTCGCCGTGCAGACAAACTGGGGAGACGCCGCGCTCCGGACGTCCTTCTACGAGGGACTGGCTTCCCGCATTAAAGACGAGCTCGCCGGGCGAGAACTTCCCGCCACACTCGAGGGGCTGATCCAACTGGCCCTGCGGATCGATCAGCGCCTTTTGTCTCGCCCGAAGCCAGCCCCGAGAACCCTGCCGCCTGCACCCGTCTTCTCCTACACCACCCCACGACCATCAGCAACCTTCACCAACCCCAATACTGGAACTGTCGGATCTCCACCTCCTGCCGTGGTTGACACCGGAGCCGGGGAACCCATGCAATTAGGGCGCGCCTCCCTGACCGTAGCCGAACGTACACGCCGGTTTAGAGAGGGCCTGTGCGCGTATTGTGGGTCTGCAGAACATCATCGGGCGACCTGTCCACTGCGCCCGGGAAACGCCCATCCCCGGTGAGCGGAGGGAGAGACTCACCGGGCCCACTCCTGATCTCCACCACTACCGACGCCACCTCATCTCGCCTTACGGTTCAGGTATCCCTCCAGATTGGCCACAAACGAGTCCGAAGTACTGCGTTCATCGACTCCGGGGCAGCAGGTAACTTCATTGACTCTTCTTATGCCAAAAAATTGGGGGTAAAATTTGAGGCGTTATCCCAGCCCGTTCGGATCACCTCCGTCGACGGTGGTCTCGCCTACACCGTGCGCCGGATCCTCGATTCGCGCCCTCGGGGCAGAGGTACGCAGTACCTGGTTGATTGGGAGGGTTACGGTCCCGAGGAGCGGTCTTGGATTCCGGCCCGGTTCATTCTCGACCCCGAACTAATCCAAGACTACCGTCGTAGGGTATCCTCCACCCCAGGACCGTCGGGAGTCGGTCCTGGACAGGGGGGTACTGTCATGCACACACAATCTGCGGCCGGCACTAGGACCCGGAAGTAAGTCGGCCGCCTACCAGGAAGTATAAGAGGAGTAAACAAACGGTGGCTTACCGCTCAGTCATTGAGTTCGGCCCATGTCGGTTAACGTTGGCTTTCTTCAAACCGTGAGTACTCACTGTGTTTTGGTTATCGCTTCTTGCCGTTGTGTGTGTATTTATAGGACGCGGGTTAAATTTGTGTTTTTCCCTTGCTCCACTTTTGTGAGAGTCCTTAAAGTAAATCGCGTGGTTATCCTGCCTACTCGCCGTTACTCCGCGTTTGGGTTTACCATCCACGCTACATTGGGCTAACCGCTAAAGCTACGTTTTCTGGTCACCTCAGGTTAGTTCATCTCTGACACCCTTAACCCTAACTGCTCCAGGGGCGCTGTATCATGGCTGACCCTGCGCTCTGACCCCAGTTACGCTTGGATATGCGAAGAAGGAATTTCACTGTGCTGTAATGTATATGTGACAAATAAAGGCTTAACTTAACTTAGATGCTTATGAGACAAAGAAAAGCCATGTTCATTAATACACTAATTGCTTATGGAGATTTCTGTCAGACATACAGTAGACCACATTTATTCATTCATCCGCACTAGCTGCGTTATCCTAGTCAGAGTCATGGTGGTTTAAATGCAATCCAGCTGCAATCAACACTGGCACCATGGTGGCTTAGTGGTTAGCACTGTCGCCTTACACCACCAAGGTCAGGGTTTGATTCCCGCCCTTTGTCTGTGTGTGTGGAATTTGCTTGTTCTCCCTGTGCTTGGATGGTTTCCTCCAAATACTCCGGTTTCCTCCCACAGTCCAAAAATGTGCAGGTTAGGCATTCCCAAATTGCCCATAGTGTGTGAATCGAGCGTGCGTCGAGCTGTGAACTATGAGTTACACAGAAACTATGGAAATACAGTATCTCCAGAGAGGGAGTATCTGTGATCTGATTTTAAAAAATGAAGTGTACTGAATAGATGAAGATTTTCTTCAGTAGTGAGCTTGAGTGGGATTTTTATCGCGAAACATAATCACTATGAAATGTCTTATTTATAGCGATAAAAAATTGTTAATTATAAAGTATTAAAAGTTCTTCAGGTTATCAGTGTGAGGAAGGAATTCTGTGCAACTGGACCTTTACAGATTTTAATCAACTGTCTTTGCTCTTGATGGTTAGTTGACAAGAGGATTAGACTTGAGACCAATCCTGAATGATTTCAACCAGACAATAAATGCATTTTTCTTTTTTTTATGCAAAGCACAAGTCTTTGAGTTCTGCTTTCAAACTAAAATTAGAAAATACATGACTCAGATGTAAAGCATGATTTATGTTTTGCCTCTGCATGTTCGTTTTTTTTTTTTTGCACATCACTGCAGCTTTATGAGTTGCCGGCGAACAAGCAAAAGCATGCGAGATGGACAGATTGACAGATGGAGAGGGAGGAAAGGTGCAAATTAAAAGAAGGGTAGAGGAACAGAAAATAGAGAGAGATATCCTTATTACCCTTCCTACAGGCTGCCTGTCATCACCTTCGCAACAGGACACCTGAACACACACTAATTACAAGCCAAGCTCAAACAGGCACATCACAGCGGCGGCGCAGGGTTTTTCTGTTTGCACTCTCTCACTCTCTCATACTCATAAGCCTTCATCATGCTGCATAACTGAGTCTATGACCCAGTAAATCCACATATTCATGTGGGATCTCACACTCCTTGTGCTTCTACAGCACTGTGAGACTAATTATAGATATAGAATCCGGGCAGCAAAAGCTGCACAATGCTGTGATTTCTGGTTCCCTTTTTCATCATCCTCTACAGAATTCTCCTGAATACCAACCACACACATGTCTCAATTACAGTCACAACCACTGTCTCAAAACCTTAGATCCAGAAACAAGGATGGCCATCAGGGTACAGTGACATATTATACAGTAAGTCACTGTGTTGAAAATGAGGAAGCCACTGTTTTTCCCAAATAACCAAGATAACAAGAGAGAATTTTAACCATTAAAAAAAAAACATGTCATCCATGACACATGAATGCTCCACCTTTCTCATTATAACGGAATACCGGAATACCGTAATATGCACTGTCATTATATGTAATTATACACTTATCTTTCGGGATATATTTTAAAGTTTTTTTAAAGGTAAAGTGCAGGTTAATTTGTTTTATTTTTACTTTATATTTTGTGTTAATTATTTTTATGTCTTTATTTCCTATGGGAAAATTAAATTTGGATTACGAGTGTTTTAGAATACGAAGCCGCTTCCGGAACGAATTATGCTCGTAATCCGAGGCACTGTGTATATATACACAAAACAGGCCAAAAGTTTGGACACACCTTCGCATCTATCTGTCATTGTGTTTTCTTTGAATGAACACATGTGGGGAAAAAAGTATATATATATCACCCATTTATTATTATTATTATTATTATTATTATTATTATTATAACTTATTAACTTATTTAATAAATATTTGTAAAAATCTGCCAGGAATTTCTTGAGATGTTTAAAAAAGTTTAAAGAGCTGTTCTCGATGTACAAGGGCTGGTCATTGGCATTGGCAAATTCCTTCCATGCTATTCAGGACATACTCCGATTTACTTGTGTGCCATCTTTGCACACATTGTCAGAACATTTGCTTGAGGATACAAGCACATAATTGTTCACTGTACTGTAGAACAGATGGATGTCCTATTTTTTTTTTTCACACAAGATGGTGGTATACTGTCCCGAAATATACTGTATAACAGCCTACACTGCACATACACTACCTCTTAGGTCTGGTACTATAGGTTATCTATGTTGAATCCAAGTGGGAAAAACTCCAACCATGGAGGTTCAGGGTAACAATGCTAACCGTTAAGCCTACATCTCACCAATATATGAGCTGATCCCAATTAAATCTTGTTTAATTATATAACATACGGTGTGTTATGATGTTATCCATGTCAGAGTATAAGTAAGTAATCAACTAATATTAGACCAGCGGGTAATGAAAATTACTACATCCTGCTTACATCAGCTTGAGATAATAAGGGGATACTTTTTAGCAATAGTGGTGCGCCACTTCCTGCTACTATCATTATTATGCAGTTGTCATGTCACTTTTGCATCCTACTGTATGCCTTTCTATTAATGGTGGCCTTTAAATTTCCACCACTCCTAGAACTTCGTTATTATCTTTCTTTGGTTGCAATGGCACTAAATTGACTGCTGGAGAGCAAATCACATTAAGCATTTTGGGACCACCTGATCTCAACTCATAACCAAAGAATTGAGTGGGTGAGGCAGTAAAACTAGTCCAAAAAATGGAGTCAGTCATCTCCTGCTTGTGTGTGAATGAGGAACTTCCTTCTAAAATCCTCTGATGCTCCGCCTCAGCCTTATGGTCATCACTTACTTCAAGAAGAACCTCTAAAGCCACACCTTTTAGACTTTTAGACACCAACCACAACTGTCTGTCTGAAGGATCCCTCTTATTTTCTAACGTGGAAGCATTCCCTCAATCTTAATGCTGGTCATCCAGTTTCATGTGGGGTTACAACCTAATTTGTCTCCTATTTGAAACCGAACTGCTTAAAGCAAGTCATGTTCTAACTTCCTCTATTCCGAAAACATCAGAAGCACTATTTTCACACGCAAAATTAACCAGAATAACACCTTCACTTAAGGAACACTTAGGGTTGAAAACTAACAGCTTTCCACAGTCAACAATTTCCTCTAGCGTTGCCAATCAACAATCGGTAGGTTCCACTTACCGCAGCAAATTGACTATCTTCCACAATTAACAAAACTCTGTAAGCTGTAAGAAGCAAGAAAAGCAAGTCCAATAAACGTTAAGCAAATAATAGTTCTACTGTGAGTAAAGAACAAACTTCCCATGAATATAAAACTACCCAAAACCTTCCTATTAGTAATGCACCACAAATTGTGTGCTTGTGACCCAAATTATGTGCTTGTGACCCAACGCCTCAGTTAGTTAAAATCATGGCACAGAAAAAAAAAAAAAAATGCTACGAATGCTAAGAACAAACATTAAATATATAGGATCTGAAAAGAAACAAGATTAAGACACTTTTTTTTGGTGAAGTTATCCTTTAAAAAATGTTGAAGCTAAGGTCTAGGTGTCTGTATAAGCTAAACTAAATAAGGTTGACTAAAACATTATGATGTGAATTATAGAAACTGAAAAGAAGCACATACAAAGCAGTTAGAATCTTATGGTTCATTATACCTGAAAAATCCTGGAGGTTCAGTACCTTAGTTATTACATTTCTTTTGACTGTGGAAGGAAACCCACCCAGTACAGGGAGAACATGCAAACTCCATGCACATTGCATGCACAAGAACCTGGACACAGGAGGTGCAAGGCGACAGTGCTAACCACCAAGCCACCATGTCGTTTTAAATTGTATTAACTATAAATATAAATTACATGTTTTGTTCATGTATAGTGGTAATTTGTTGTCTTAGCAAGTCAGCTAGCTAGTTTTGTTAATGTATGTTGTATGTACTGTTGCACCTTGGTCTTGGTCTTGGAGGAACGCTGTTTTGTTTCACTGCATACTGAACTGTATACGGTTAAAAAAAAAATGACTTGACTTGACTACAAGTCAAGAAAATGTTAAAATATACAGTTGGTATCAATATTACATGACATCTATGCTTCATACTAACTTATCCAATGACCCCCCCCCCCCCAACACTACAAAATGGATAAAATGGTAAGATGATGATGATGATGATGATGGTGTGTGTGTGTGTGTGTGTGTGTGTGCGTGTGTGTGTGTGTACCTTCTTGTTTAGAGCTTCTTGATTAGCAATGATTTCATCGGTTAAATCCATATAATTATACTGATATTTGGAGCATGAACACTTACAGGGTCATATTGCAATACAGAGAGTCAATGTCAGACAAAGTGAAGATAAAATAGGTGAATAACCGTACAGTATGTACAAATAAAGAAAAATACTGTAAGCTCCTTAAGTCCTTTAGTGTTTTTAATTTAAAAAAAATTCCCCACATTCGAATATTTTATTTGACTGCCTAAAGCTTTGATTAAAGAACATGGTTTATGTGAGAAAATGATTCCTCATAGTCCAAGAACCACTGTTTTACAACCTGATACTTGGAATATGCTCATGCCTTCAGGAAGAAAAAAAATCCATTGTTGTGATACCCATGGTCATTCAGTACATTTAGGTCATCAGCTGACTTAATTTTATTGCCACATGTTGCTGAGTCTAGACCTAGCCAACTGAAGCAACCCCAGATCCATAACACTGCCTCCAGAGGCTTGTACAGTGGGCATGATGGGTGTATCACTTCATGTGCTTACCCAGATGCACCATTCACTCTGGGTTTGAGTCAATTTGACAACATGACCTTTTTCCATTGCCCCAAAGTCCAATGTTGTATGCTTCCTATAGCAAATCTCTGATCATGGTCATCCATGTTTTTTTTTTTTTTTTTCAGAAATCCATTACAGTTTCGAGTCAAGTCAAGTAGGCTTTTATTGTTATTTCAACCACATACAGTTTAGTACAAGGTACCAGAAAAATTTTAATAGTGAATTGGACAGTTCTTATGCCATTTCCAGTCATTTTATTTGATGCAAGACAAAAATGTGACCCTTGTGAAACGGAACAAAAACTTGCCAAATGAATGATGTGGTTAAAATCTAAAAGTTTTCTTGTTGTATTTGTTAAACTATTAGGTTTATCATTATCTGTATCATAATTATGTGCAGAATGGTTAGTGAGGCAGAACAGGTAGTTAACATGATAACTAGGATTGCCAACATACTGTAAACTGATTAAGTCTATTAAACACTCCTTAGGACATGGTAGATTTTTTTTTGGCACAGTTACATAAAATTTGCTCACAATAGTAAGGGATCTAATAAAAAAAGCAAGAAAATGTAAATAACTTACAAGACCAAATGCTAGACTAGCTCACGTAATTGAGTCACAGGGCAACACCAAGTTGCGGATTGATTTGAGATAGAACTTCAGTGCCAATGATAATGATGCAAAGTTAACCAGATGAGACACAGAAGACAGATAATGTTTTTTTTTTTAAGACTCTGTTCAATATATATTGAGTCAGGCACCACCAAGAAGTCCTAACTTGTGCTGGCGCTGTGGCAGTTGAGAGTATTAAAATGGACATAAATCATTTTTGTGATTTATGAGTTCTCCAATGGTCTTACTTTTATTACACAAGGCTTTTTAGGTGTAATGCATTTATGATGGCTGCATGTTTTGTGTGATTGATTGCTGTTAAACATCACATACCTGGAGGTAATGTCGGTACCACATTCACCCATGTCATGAATGATTAACCTGACCATAAGGAATATGTGAAATAAAATTTCTATGACTATGCAACTGGATATTAGTGATTACAGTTCTACATTTTGTTATGTAGACACCTCTTGCACACTTTCTTTAAAAAATTCAATAATATTACATTCCAGCTTTGCTTCATCTTCATCAAGGGTAAATTGATCATTGGCGATACTTTAAAAAAAAAAATTCACAAATCCTAAACAGAAATCCTGCCACTGGGATGCCACCGCGGTGCTGGTGTTGCAAATGAGATGATGCTATGGAATATGCTGTGCTTTATGTTTCATAAAATGACATGCAGGTAACATTAACTAATATTGATATTTCAAGCTTTCTAATTAATAGCTATCTAACTGTCCTTGGGTTGGATCCTAAATAGAGTAAAATGGAAATCTAGTACACTATGTATGGTATACAATCAGTTGTATAACAAAGTGAATTAGAAGCAATTGCTCTGGAGACAAAGTGTTGTTTAAGATGACATAATGTTATCGGATGTGTTTTTTTCTTGATGAAAGTGCTTTCATGACCGGTTTTGCATGTGGGTTTGGGCATGGCATCTGATGAGCAGCATGCCTTTTTCCATCCAGAAGTGGGTGGGACTATAAGAGGACAGACGGCATGACTCACTCATCATCTATACAGTTTAATCCTCTATTCAGGAATGTGGAGGATCTGGAGCCTATCCCAGGAGGCGGGGTAAAACCTGGACAGGGGGCTAATCCATTGCAGGGGCAAATTTGGGGACGCTAATTAGTCTAATCTGCATGTCATTGGACTGTGGGAGGAAACCGGAGTATCCAGAGGAAACTCATCAAGCACAGAGTTGTGTAGCATGTGCGCACAAAGGCAGAGGAGGTCTCAGAACTATCTCTGGGAGGTTGACTCGAGGACTCGTGAGCCCGGAGTGGCATGAACATCCAGACTAAAATTTTACAAATGTGTGCGGAGAGGACCAACCCGCCGCGTGACACACTTGCTGCTGGGGAAAACCTCTTGCTAATGCAATAGATGAGGCGATGGTTGAATGAGCCCTAATTCCTAGAGGCGAAGTGAGCCCATGCACCTCATAGGAGAGGGCAATAGCATCTCTCACCCAGTGTGACAAGGTCTGTGTAGTGGCGGCCACTTACCGGTTGCGGCCTCCAAAGCATATAAAAAGTTGCTCTGGCCTACGCAACTGGCTGGTGGACGTAGATCTGAAGAGCACGTACTGGACACAGTAGGTGAATTTTCTCCTGTTCCGAAACTGTAAAAGGCGGAGGACAGAAGGCTTTAAGAACAACAGGGTGCATGGTTGAGAATGGAACTTTCACACACATAGATAGATAGATAGATGATAGTTCGGGTGAGGATGCAAAATGGCCTTGACTAGCCCAGGGGCAAAGTCTAGGCAGGATGGGGAGACTGACAATGTGTGCAGATCTCCAATTCACTTCAGAGAGGTAATGGCCATCTTAATGGTCAGAAACCTGACAGATGCTGACTCTAGTGGTTCGAAAGGGGTGTCAATTAGAAACCCCATCAATCAGAACGTGGCTGGCAGAAATAGCGGCTACGTATGTTCTGAGAGTACTAGGGCACAAGCCTGAGGACAACTTTTCCTGCAGAAACTGCAGCACTGAAACAATTCAGTTTCAAAATGTTTTGTCATGCACCAACTTTCAAATGCATTCCATTTGAGGGTATAAGCTCTTCTAGTGAAGGGAGCCCTAGCACTTCATAATAGTCTCAATTACGCTGGCTGGAAGACCAGCTTGACTTAGTCCCGTTCAGAGGCCAAACGTAAAGGTTCCAAAGCTCGGGCCGGGGATGAAATATTGTCCCCTGCGCCTGAGACAGAAGATCCCTCCTCACTGTAATCACATGGTGAGCCGTCGAGGAGAGATATTAGATCTAAGAACCACACTCTGATCGGCCAACGGAGCGCTATCAGTAAGAGGCGCAAACCCTGTTGATGACCCTCGCCAAGACTCCCGGGAGCAGAGCTATCGGGAAAAATGCATAAAGGCGTAATCTGGGCCACATATGGGCCAAGGCGTCCAGACCCTGGGGAGCAGAGAGTAGTAAAGGGGACATTTGATGTTTCTTGCGAGGCAAGGAGGTCCAACTCTGCTACATGAAATCTTTCCCAGATTGACTGACTACTTTGGGGTGGGGTTTCCATACCCCATTTGTCAGAGCTTGACTGGACAGCACATCTGCTCCCACATTCATATGCCCTGGAATGTAAATCACCCTGAGGGATAGAAACTTGTCCTGTATCCAAAGCAGAACCTGGTGCGCTAGCTCAGTCCGCCCTGGCGATTAATATATGAGACTCCCGTAGCATTGTCCACCCACACTAGGACATGGTAGCCTCTCAACTGCTGGAGGAAGTGCTTTAGGGCCAGAAATAGAGCCATCATTTCAAGGCAATTGATGTGCCGCGAGAGAAGATGGCCTCTCCAGCTTCCTTGGGCTGGATGGCCATCTAAGACAGAACCCCAGCCCGTGAGGGAAGTGTCTGTCGTTAGCATCTTGCGATGACAAGACGGACTTAGAGTGGGACCCAGAGTCAGAAACCGGGGTCTGAACCACATAGAAATTAAACACTTTAATGGCTCGTATGCATTATTGGAGATTGGCCCTCAAGTGAAATCCCCTGGTTCTTAGCCACAACTGAAATGCTCTCATGTCCAAAGGTATCACCGTGGATGCAGCTGCCATGAGAGCTAAAGATCTCAGAAAGTGATGAACAGTCACTTTCTGGTCTAGCTTGTTTTCCTTGAGGATGTTGAGAATTAATTCGACATGAGCGGGAGACAGCTGTGCCCGTCTTACGATCGAATCCCATGTGGCACCCAAATATGTTGTCCTCTGAACAGGAAAGAGCACGCTTTTCGTGGTGTTGGGTCTCAATCCTAAGAAACAAAGATGAGCTAGGACGACATCCTGATGTCGAAGCACTAGCTACTGAGACTGGGCCAGCCAGTCGTCTATGTAATTCAAAATACGGATGCCCTGGAGTCATAAGAGCCAGAACTACATCTATGCATTTTGTGTATGTGCGGGTGAGAGAGCTAGATCAAATGGAAGGACCGGATACTGGTAAGCTTCGCCACTGAAACCTCAGGAACCTGCTGTGTTGTGGCAATATTTCTATATGGAAATATGCGTCCTTCAGATCGATTGTCACAAATCAATCGCTTGGTAGGATTTGAGAACAATCACTTTTACAGTCAAAATTTTTAAGCTATATTTATTCATTTTTAGATAGCGGTTCAGCCCACGAAAATAAAAAAATTGGACCCCCCCTTCCACTTGCGATCCAAGAAATATAGACTGTAGAAGCCTGACTCTCTGTCTGGTAGGGGAACATGTTCTATGGCCCCTTTTCCCAGCAAATTCTGTCAGCAGATGCGCCCTTTCCGGTTTCACGGAAGTGGAGACCACGCTGTTGAAACGCGGAGGGTGGTGTGAGAACTGAATCCTGTATCTTCTCTCTACAGTGCTTAGTACTCAAGTAGATACACTTCCACGCTGTCAGTTTCTCCGAAAGGGGCAAAAGTCTCGGCGGCTTGGTTAAAGAGGGGGGTGGATGTTAGATGTTCGGCATCTTGAAACATGGCAGGAAAAAAAACGAAGAACTAACACTTTATTGGAGATGAAACACCAGTGGTGGCGGAGCATGAACACCGATCTCCTGGGGGTGCCAGGGAGAACACTTCATTCTCGAAAGGAATTCTGCGTGCCTCTCCCCATTGGGGGGGCCACCTCCATGGTCCTGGGCACATGAACCTCAGGACTTCTTTGTGAAGAAGACAGTATGCCAGTCCGACCTCTTTGAGGCAGATTGCGAAGCGTGGCACGCCGCACCCCAATCTATCCCCCATATCACTTCACCTCACGAACCTAGTGGCGACCGAGTTAACGACATCGCCAAATAGGCCGGAAGGCGAGATGGGGTCATCAAGGAGGAATGCACGATCCTTATCTTTGATGCCCATGAGATTCAGCCACAAGTGACTCTCCGCAGAAACCATTGCAGCATTAAAACGGCCGATAGCACGAGAAGTCTGTGGCCCGGCGTAATTTCAGAACACCCTATCTTCAAGAGCCCCACCAGTGCTCAAGTCTCTCAGCAGGTCAGCCTGGTAGGCCTGCAAAACCGTCATGGTGTGCAGTGGAAAACCAACCTGACCTGCTGCCTGAAAAGCTTTTCCCTCCAGGGAAGACGAAAGTCTACACAGCTTGGAAGGAAGTGTTAGCTTTTCAGGGAGGATGATGTCCCAGGAGAGAGATATCCTGCAAGCGTCTCTTCTATCTGGGGAGTCATCATATAACCCTGCGCTTCTACATCAACTATATTTAAATAAATAAATAAATAAATAAGTCGATGGCACGAAAACACGGGATGAATACAGCTTACTCCATGAAAGGGTTATCTCATCATGGAGATTGCTAAGAAAAGGCAGAGAGCGTCGTTGAGGCTCCATCCCCCGGCCACCAGACAGAACCTGCCATCTAATGTCCAGTGCTTGGAGTCTATTTTTATCTCCGCAGAAGCGAGAGAGGATGTCTATTCTTGCCCATTCACAACAAGCGCCAGAGCGCGCTTGAGAGTGGATGGAGGAATTTCCCGATCCGGCGAGGGCGCAAGACAAAGGAGGGGAATCCGTCTCCCGCACACCTGCCAGATTCACACGTTAGTCCCAGGAATGCGCCGCCGCGCGAAGCACTTTAATAAGTAGAGATAAGTGTAGAGATTGCCCTCCGATATGGATTTATCACACGGAGGGACATCTCGTTTAAAACTCTGCCATATCGGTGAGTTAAGCACTTTCTTATTTTTGCTGGTTTACACACAGACACGCAAACACAACTAGGCTGTCATGAAGACAAAAAGATCTGAGGAATGTTTCCGGTTTACTCCTATTTATAACCTACAGGTGCGTCTCATCACATGATGTCACCTGACCAAGGTTATATGTGCCAAAATGGCATGTTTGATACACACATGCTTCACAACCAGCAACAGGAAAATATGTTCCCAGAGCGTTCTCACGCAGCATTGAGTGTAGCCTTTGAAAGGGAACTTAAGTGTCACGACACGTCAAGCCACAGCCCCCATTCCATTCTCCCAACCACCTCTAATATCTTATCGCCTCACTCTCCGCTCTCCACACACCTGTACACTATCAGTGATCACCTATCATGCCTATTTAAACCACACCATGACACCACCACATGGCCAAATTATTGTGTGCCTTTCATGGCCCAATTCTCCAGCGTTTTTTCCATGCCCTGACTACCTGTTACCGACCATGCTTTGTTTTTCCACGTTTGGATTCCACGCTCACAGACTTTTGTTATTGACCTTTGGATTTGCCTTAACGACTACGAATACGGATCACGGACTTTCTCTTTCTGGATCTGAACCTCGCTCGCCTTCGACCATTAGCTTCACAAAACCAGCCACCAACCTGTGCGACTTCTCCATTCTCTCGCCGGCTCTCCACTTCTCTGCAACACTGCAAGAGTCACGCTACGCACAAACCTTCCTCGCCGGCTCTTCGCACTTCCACATTCCCGCTCAGGACACACAAGGCGCTCTCGCCGGCTCACTGCGATTCTGTATTCCTCTCAGGCTCTCGCTACACACAGAGCTCTCACGCATGCTTCCGCATTCCAGCGAGACTCTGCCTGCTCACACCACAGCGTGGAGCTCGACCCGCGCCTACTCTTTAATCCACATGACCGACTCAGTCTGCTACACAAGCACTGTCACGTCACTGTCACACATCATTACCAATCAGGATCGCCTGTCTAATTCTGCGTTTGGATCCATCCCGCCCCCTAGTGTCCCTTGACATTAAGGCCTTGTTCACACGGGCCATAAATTTTTTGTTAAACGAACGTGCTCTGAACATCCTAGACGTTTATGTTGCGTTTTGTAGTGGCGCTCGATTGACTTCTACACTGGCGTTCGTTTGTCTCTGTCTAACGCCAGCCTGCAGCCCAAATTGTAGTTTGTGTGTTAACCTGTGGTGGCAGTATCGGGAACTGGATATTTAAGCCCTTGACCTTTTATTTGAGGTGCCTCCTTTTAATATGGACCATTTTGCTATATTAAACATTAATCTTCTTGTTTTAAAAATTCTCGTAATACGGAGATGTAGGGAGAGAAATATTGCCTCCGACATTTTATTTAGCTATTTTCCCGCATTTCCTTATGTATAGCATGTAGGATCATGGGATATATTTGGTCCTCCAAAGAGTAAAATGAACACGAAGAAAACGCACTACAAGCGTTTTCCTTGCGTTCGTTGGGAACGCCAAAAAAAACTGCATGCAATGTTGTTTGACGCCGTATAAACGTGCAGTTGGACAAACGCACGTAACCAAAGCCTGTGTGAACACTCTCATTGACTCCTATGTGTAGAAAACCCTCGGCGGTTGATCCGCGCTCATCGGCTGCTATGAATGCCAGAAAAACATTTGATTTTAACGCCTGTGTGAACAAGGCCTTAAGATCAGGAAGGAGTATTAGGATTGAACTTTATTCATTTTCTCTCGAGGATTTGAAACCTTTAGCATGAGGATGCAATAGTACTATAAAGCTGGAGGATATACTAATGATAATATAGTTGTTCTAGTTATCATTGTGGTAGCATGGTCGCTTAATGTTCAGCACGGTCGCAACACATTTTGGGGGATGCTCTCACACTCTTCTCTGGTCTGTATGTGTGGAGTTTGAAAAACATGCAGTGAAGATTGATTGGTTTTCCCAAAGTGTTTGGGCTTGTGCCCTGTAATGGGTTGGCAACCCATCCAGGGTGTACCTCACCTTATTCCCTAAGTTGCCTGTGACCCTACTGTATGTAGACAAATGGTAGATGCTGTGGTTGGATAGATGGATGGATGGATGGATAGTTCTCATTATTATTTAAATATTGCAATAGTCTGTTGCTTAAGAAGAGTTAAGCAACTCTTAGGTAGGCTAACAATATAATAAAGAAACAATTTTGACAAATAAGATAAATTCCCATTATCTGAGCGTGAAGCACAAATCTAAAGAACACTAAAGAACGTCTTGTTTGATGGACTATATTTTTTGCGCTGAGTAGAAAATTAGTTAAATTTGCCCTTTTTGTTGAACTTTTTGTTTAAGACAGTTACATGACTTTCTTTTAGCATCCACTTCTGCCTGTTCCTTTGACCTGTGCTAAAAAGACACAAAGAAAATGTCTCCTTTTCTTGTCATTAGTAACGAAGTGAGGTCTGTGTTGGACAGTCACCTTTAATCTTTTAAACCAGAAGCCTTTCTCTGCATTATATTCTTGCATTCACTTACACATCCTCCTGCACTCCTACTAGAGAGTCATTCACATTAATGAAGCCTGGATGATTCATATAATTAAAGGGTTTGACTTGAAAAGGACAGAAGCTAAAAAAGGCAATGTTCGAAAGCTCAAAGAGAAGAGCTGTTCTTTGTGTTAATGACAGGAAAAATGGAATTAAAATTTTTGTTTGTTTCACATCACTCATTTTTTTCTTTCTCGCTTTATTTCTCCATAAATATTCCTTTTTCTCTTTTGTCTTTTTCTCTGATCCCACCGATCTAGTAGTGTCAAGAATTATGCCTGAACAAGAACACACCTTTTTAATTGCATTCTGCATCTTCATCACTTTTATTCTATTAGGTTCTCCCAGAAATTGATTTGATCAGGGTAATGAAGCACTTAAAACTATTTCAGCACAGTAAATACCATAACTAAAGAGGTAACACAGGTAATACAGCTTGGGCAATTTAACAGGTAGTATACTTGGTTGATGAGAAACAAACATATGCACATAAACTTTGACATGATCACTAATGGCAAGGTATCTTGTAAAGAGATTCTTCTTCCAAGTTCCAGTTATCATGAGTTTCTACATGTTTATGTCTTGATAGAATTGAGGAGAGCCTAGTATTGACTGGTTTAGCGAACTGTGTATGAAAGATATCTGATTTGAATTCTTGGTGCAAACATTTTTTAAAAGGCTGCACATCCATGAATTAGATCCCGGCTGACGGCTCAGAGACTACTTCAGTCGTGCCACATATAGTCACATACAGTGGTGTGAAAAACTATTTGCCCCCCTCCTGATTTCTTATTCTTTTGCATGTTTGTCACACAAAATGTTTCTGATCATCAAACACATTTAACTATTAGTCAAAGATAACACAAGTAAACACAAAATGCAGTTTTTAAATGAGGGGTTTTATTATTTAGGGAGAAAAAAAATCCAAACCTACATGGCCCTGTGTGAAAAAGTAATTGCCCCCTGAACCTAATAACTGGTTGGGCCACCCTTAGCAGCAATAACTGCAATCAAGCGTTTGCGATAACTTGCAACGAGTCTTTTACAGCGCTCTGGAGGAATTTTGGCCACTCATCTTTGCAGAATTGTTGTAATTCAGCTTTATTTGAGGGTTTTCTAGCATGAACCGCCTTTTTAAGGTCATGCCACAACATCTCAATAGGATTCAGGTCAGGACTTTGACTAGGCCACTCCAAAGTCTTCATTTTGTTTTTCTTCAGCCATTCAGCGGTGGATTTGCTGGTGTGTTTTGGGTCATTGTCCTGCTGCAGCACCCAAGATCACTTCAGCTTGAGTTGACGAACAGATGGCCGGACATTCTCCTTCAGGATTTTTTGGTAGACAGTAGAATTCATGGTTCCATCTATCACAGCAAGCCTTCCAGGTCCTGAAGCAGCAAAACAACCCCAGACCATCACACTACCACCACCATATTTTACTGTTGGTATGATGTTCTTTTTCTGAAATGCTGTGTTACTTTTATGCCAGATGTAACGGGACACGCACCTTCCAAAAAGTTAAACTTTTGTCTCGTCGGTCCAAAAGGTATTTTTCCAAAAGTCTTGGCAATCATTGACATGTTTTTTAGCAAAATTGAGACGAGATGCAAAAAATTTTAGCAAAATTGAGACGAGATGTTCTTTTTGCTTAAAAGTGGTTTGCGCCTTGGAAATCTGCCATGCAGGCTGTTTTTGCCCAGTCTCTTTCTTATGGTGGACCTGACCTTAATTGAGGCAAGTGAGGCCTGCAGTTCTTTAGATGTTGTCCTGGGGTCTTTTGTGGCCTCTCGGATGAGTTGTCTCTGCACTCTTGGGGTAATTTTGGTCGGCCGGCCACTCCTGGGAAGGTTCACCACTGTTCCATGTTTTTGCCATTTGTGGATAATGGCTCTCACTGTGGTTCGCTGGAGTCCCAAAGCTTTAGAAATGGCTTTATAACCTTTACCAGACTGATAGATCTCAATTACTTTTCTTCTCATTTGTTCCTGAATTTCTTTGGATCTTGGCATGATGTCTAGCTTTTGAGGTGCTTTTGGTCTACTTCTCTGTGTCAGGTAGCTCCTATTTAAGTGATTTCTTGATTGAAACAGGTGTGGCAGTAATCAGGCCTGGGGGTGACTACAGAAATTGAACTCAGGTGTGATAAGCCACAGTTAAGTTATTTTTTAACAAGGGGGGAAATCACTTTTTCACACAGGGCCATGTAGATTTGGAGTTTTTTTTCTCCCTTAATAACGTAAACCTTCATTTAAAAACTGCATTTTGTGTTCAATTATGTTATCTTTGACTAATAGTTAACACTTTTTGATGAGCAGAAACATTTAAGTGTGACAAACATGTAAAAGAATAAGAAATCAGGAAGGGGCAAATAGTTTTTCACACCACTGTATGTGTGACTATACAGTATGTGTGACTAATGCCACATATAGTCACAAATCAGTTCAAGCAGTTTCCACATGTTTGGGCTATTAAAGGAGTTTCAAGTTTTTCAGACTTGAAGCAAGCAGTCCGATCACAACTCTGGTGTCTCTGCCTTGTTGGCATCCAAGCACTAGCAAAACCCTTGTACTGTATAAGTGCATTATTAGCAGGGGATTATATAGAGAGAAATAAAGAGAGTTTTTACTCTCATAACTGTGGCCTGTTATTCTGTACAATCAAAAGTCCTGGTTTGACTTGAATGCCCCTAGTACATTTAAAAAAATGACTGGTGGGAAGCATTTTGATGTGGTGCTCTGATAAATGCTGTATGTCACTTTTGCTGACCTCAAACTAGGTGTATATACTGTATACACAGTATATGTATAAAAAAAAACAGCCAGGCTATGACCACAACTTTACTTTTTCAGTGTTTCTGCCAGACATCTCTATTCTAAGTAAACCTAAATTGAAATTTTTATATTTTTGTTTCAGCTAATTTTTAACCTTGCCTTGGCGAGAGCTGCAAAAATCACAATAAGATGAGAATAAGTACAGTGATATGGATGATTTTGATGATCAAATTGTGAACTGCCTCATTGTAAAGTAATAATTTGTTGAGCTTTGCCAGTAGTTTGGCTTGTATTTCCATAAATAAATTAACTAAACATAGTGGCAAGGTATGTGGGGCATCTTTCAGTGAAACTGGAATATAATTTAAATTTCTCCCATTTCATCTTCATGGATACTAACACAAGGAGGTAAAAATGATGAATTGTGCCTATAGAAGTGTATGAATACTTGACCATCATGACCATCAGAGGTGGAAAGTAACGAATTACATTTACTCGCGTTACTGTAATTGAGTAGCTTTTTTGTGTATTTCTACTTTTTAAAGTAGTTTATAAAATCTGTAATTTTACTTTTACTTAAGTACGTTTTGTTTGAAGTATTGTAATTCGCTACATTTTAAATCATATTCGCTACTGAGTAAAAAATAAATGAATGAAAATGATAAAATAATAAAAATATTATGCTTTGTATAAATGCTCCTTTGCGCCGCGCGTGTGTGTATCATGTCCTGGTCGTGCGTCGCTCCAGACTCCACTCCAGGTTTTCTGACATCGGCATCTACCTGACCTTCCACACGGTCGCTTCGGCCCTGAGTGACGTCATCGACTAGCACAACCATATATATACCGGAGAGAGACGCGGGAAAGATGAAAGAGGTTGTGATTTTGGCGTTTTGATATTTGGTTGTTGACTTTGATTATTGCTTTGTCCCTTTGGTTTGGTTGGTCTTTGTATATATTTGTAGATAATTTCATTGTTTTTGGTTTAGTGAGTCTGGGAAGGTATTTTTGTTTGTGTGTTTTTTTTGTTTTTTTTTGTGCAGATAATCTAGCTACTAAATATAAATACCATTTTATACAATTTTATTATTTTGGCCTGGGTCCATCCTGAATCTGATCCTCCTCATCCTCCTGGTGTGTGTGTGTGTGTGTGTGTGTGTGTGTGTGTGTGTGTGTGTGTGTGTGTGTGTGTGTGTGTATACAAACCTCATAATGATTGGATCTAGTTGTTTCTGCTATATACCACCATTTCCATACAGTTTAAAATAGAACATTTTGCTGTATGACCCTAGACTGGGACGTAACACCATATTTAAGTGACCACTTTGATTTTCAAGCACAAGAAAGACAACAGCTTTATTATGCAAAGGTGTTCCTTCAGTTCAAAACAACTAGTTTTGAGATTTATATCTGCTCATCTTTTTTGAACTACGCTAGAATGCCTCATCCCACCCCCGCTGTTAAAAAAATTAAAATAAAAAAGTAACTCGGTAACTTTTACTCTGAGTAAATTTTTTAATGAGCTACTTTTTACTTTTACTTGAGTAGATTTTTATAAGGGTAACTTTACTTGTACTTAAGTAAAATTTCACTGAAGTAACAGTACTTGTACTTGAGTACAAAATTTTATTACTCTTTCCACCTCTGATGACCATATGTGATCCTTGAACATCTTGTTCCACATTTAGTACCTTTTTGCTGTTATAATAACCTTCACTCTACTGGAAAGCCTTCAACTAGATTTTAGAGAGTGGCTTCGGGCGTTTGTGCTCATTCAGCCTTGAGATTCCTGCCTTATGCCTAGTGTTCCATTTATAGGCTCTATTCAATGATAAATGATTCCTAACATATAGCTAAACATCATTCATATCTCCTGTGTGTGTGTGTGTGTGTGTGTGTGTGTGTGTGTGCGTGCGTGTGTGTGTGCGCATGCGTGTGCGTGTGTGTGTGCGTGTGTGTGTGTGTGTGTGTGTATTAGATTTCATTTAAAGTCTGTGGTTAATCATGATTAATCACAATACTCAGATCTACATGTATATTATAAACATGCAATGTTGGAATCAAGACAAACTGGTCAGAGAAAACATTCTGCAGTTTTGCAATCTTAACCATCTAACAAATTTCAAATTAAAATCTCTCAAATGGACACTGCATTCAGTGACTGGGTAGTATGGGGTGTGGAACCCAGATCTTTAGACCTGAAAATCAACAATTTAGGGCCTTATCCACCTGAGCCACTACTCCCTCGTCTTGCCTTTAATGTTTTCCTGTAAAAATAGTTCCCCTTGACGGTATTTGAGCATACAGTACAACTTGGCGTTCAGCGCCCCTGTTGATGTTTTCTCAGTCAACTTATTATCCATGCTAAGCGTGCCATTATCACACACAGGCAGAGATCGCACTGCGATTGTGGGAAGCCATTAGGGTCAAACTTGGTCATATGATTAATTCGCATTAAAAAAAGGAATGCTTTAGAATTTCTAGATTAATCACATGCGTTAACACATTAATATTGACAGTCGTAAAATAAAAATAAAACTTCCATCTTACTTTTGGAACCAGCATTTTTTCTTTGATTTGATCTACTGTATAGTAGCTCTGCTATTGGATCAGTCTACACGGGCTAACCTTTACTCCTCACGTGCATCAGTGAGCCTTAGCCACCCATGACCCCATTGCCAGGTCACTGGTTTTCCTTCCTTGAAGCACTTTATTTATAGACCCTGACCACTGCAGCTCAGGAACATCCCAAAAGAGCGGAAAATTTGGATCTTCTCTGACCCAGTCATCTAGCCATCACAATTAGGCAAAGTATATATAAAATGATGTTTGTCTCTGTTATTTCTCTCTCATCCAGTTGGCACATACTAAATACTGATTTCCCACTGTTAAGCATTTGCACTTATTTGTCTTTCGGCTGTTCCCTTTCAGGGGTCACCACAGCGAATCATCTGCCTCCATCTAACCCTATCCTCTCCATCCTCTTCTCTCTCACCAACTAACTTCATGTCCTCTCTCACTGCATCCATAAATCTCCTCTTTGGACTTCTTCTAGACCTCGTGCCTGGCAGTTCCAACCTCAGCATCCTCCTACCGATATATTCACCATCTCTCGTCTGAACATGTCCAAACGACCTCAATCTGGCCACTCTGACTTTATCTCCAAAACATCTCACATGGCTTGTCCCTCTGATGAACTCATTCTTGATCCTATCCATCCTTGTCACTTCCAAGGAGAACCTCAACATCTTCAGCTCTGCTACCTCCAGCTCTGACTTTTCTTCACTGCCACAGTCTCTAAGCTGTAGAGCATCGCTGGTCTCACCACTGTCCTGTGCACCTTTCCTTTCATTCTCGCTGATACTCTTTTATCGCACAACACACCTGACACTTTTCTCCACCCCTTCCAACCTGCCGGTACCCGCCTCTTCACCTCCTTTCCACACTCTCCGTTGCTCTGGACCGTTGACCCTAAGTACTTAAAATCCTGCACCTTCTTTACCTCTGCTCCCTGTAGCCTCACCGTTCCTCTTGGGTTCCTCTCATTCACACACATGTATTCCGTCTTGCTGCGGCTAACCTTCATTCCTCTGCTTTCCAGAGCGTACCTCCACCTCTCTAAGTTTTCTTCCACCTGTTCCCTGCTCTCGCTACAAAGCACAATGTCATCTGCAAAAATCATAGTCCATGGAGACTCCTCTTCACCTTCCTCACCACCAGGGTTATTTTACACACCACCATCCTGTGTTGTCTGGCTACACTCTCCCCTACCAACACTTTGCAGTCACTAATCTCTTTCAGATTACAACGTCGACACAAGATGTAGTCCACCTGAGTGCTTCTGCCTCCACTCTTATATGTCACGCTATGTTCCTGCCTCTTCTGGAAGAAAGTATTTACTACTGCCATTTCCATCCTCTTTGCAAAGTCCACCACCATCTGTCCTTCTACATTCCTGTCCTGAAGACCAAACCTGCCCATTTCATCACCTCTGTTCCCTTCCCCAATATGTCAATTGAAGTCTGCACCAATCACCACTCTCTCACCTCTGGGGATGCTCTGCATCACTTCATCTAACTCACTCCAGAATGTCTCCTTCTCTTCTAACTCACATCCTACCTTGGGGCATAACCACTAACAACATTGAACATTATCCCTTCAATATCCAGCTTTAGACTCATCAACCTGTCTGATACTCTTTTCACCTCTAGAACATTCCTAACAAATTCCTCTTTCAGGATAACTCCTACTCCATTTCTTTTCCTATCCACACCATGGTAAAACAACTTGAACCCTGATCCTAAGCTTCTAGCCTTGCTACATTTCCCCCTGGTCAACTGGGCACACAGTATATCCACCTTCCTTCTCTGCATCATACAGTATCAACCAACTCTCTTCCCTTCCCTGTCATGGTCCCAACATTCAAAGTCCCTACTATCACTCCTAAACTCTTGCCTTTCCTTTTCTGTCTCTGCTTTCGAACACGCCTTCCTCCTCTCCTTTTTCGACCAACAGGAGCCCAATTTGCACAAACTGTTTAATTGTTTGAAAATATTATAATGTTATGGCTCATTGACATTGTGTTGTTGTTGTTGTTGTTGTTGTTGTTTTTTGTCATTATCAGATAACCTTCTAAGCTTTAGAACATGCCAGCTTATTCAGCCAATTCCCTGATCCCGGTATCAATATGTGAACAAACATAGACCACATATAACAGGTTTGGTTTGGAGATACTGGTTTGAATTTTAATAAGTGATATATTTGGAGCCTTTGGGTGACAAAAGAGAAAATGAGATGTAAAAATTAAATGACACCTTTTTGCTCGCTAGCAAGAGATATCAGCAGCGTGTCCCTCAGGAAAGGATGAAATGGTTATTCATATTGTACAATATGAGATCTGGCACAATATGTACAATATGTCTTCTCCCCACAGTAAATATATCAAACTCAATCTCTTTTTGTGGAATACAGACCATGTGAAAAAATGGAGCGGAGTATGACTTCCCAGGGGATTTCTTTTTATTCAACATTTGAATTCCCCCTTAAACTGACAAGGGAGTTCGAATATAGTAAAGGGCCTTGGCTTATGTTGAGCCGTGTGATATGTTGCATGATGTCCCTCTGGCTCGGTTCAATAAGGAATGTGTTGGGTCTAGCATTTCTAGACAGAATTCTGTGTGACACTGTGTAATAATTCAGGTCAACTTCTAGCAAGTGCTATATTGCTTCAGCAATATGTGTTGAATATACAGAGTCACTTACACATACTTACTAAGGTACTGAGGTTCACTGGCTACAGTTACATGCATCCAAATAATCTGTTAATAATCTGGTAGAACACTTATTCAAAAATGTTTAAATGCATTTATACAAAAGTTATTTCTGATTGGACAAGGGGCATCAGATATAGAGCATAACAACACTGGGAACAGTATATGCATCACACTGTGTCACTGGTCTTCTTGCAATTAATTACACTAACTCTCAGTCACCAGCATGGAGGGAAATATGCCAGTATGGTCTGCAATACTGGAAAAAGTGGAGAGCTGCCTCTGAACGGTTCCGGTTGTTTTGTTTCACGGCTAACACAAGGCTAAAAGCTAACTAGCTCCTAACTCAAGGCTAAATCCCAAATCCCTGATCAAGGGCACTACTTGGAGGGATTATACACTCACTTTACAATGCACAGTAGCTTGTCATTTAACACTATTTGGGATTCGCCCAGGAACCCGGAAGTTGACAGATATTCTAAATAGGAAAGTGGAAATATAAAGTGAAGCTTGTAAGTTTCTCAGGACTGTCCACTTCCTACATGGTTTATACTCCCCACCTTTTGGCCACATAGTACAAGCAAAAATGTAAAACTACTGTCACTTCTGTTAATTAAAACAGTAATTTGACGCCAGCTCTGCCAGTTGCGGGTAGTTAATTTTGTCAGTCGTGAAAGGATATATGTTGGTGTAGCAAAATTGTTGATTACATAAAGAAACTAATCTTAGTCTGTTGATAATAAATTTTGTTTGTGAAATAGAGCTCGTACTGTACAGTGAAATCTTCAGCACTCGATCGGTGCCCTCACACCCGCATCACACCCATGTTGATATTCGGTAAAGGTACCGCATTTAATAATCTGATAGAATAATAGAATTAATAGAATATAGAAGATATGTGTATTTATATAAATAAATATATATATATATACATATATGTGTATATTTATTTATTTATTATGATTAACTGATTATTTTCACTCTGGTGCCATGAGAAATCAGATTTGAATAGATTTAATGAAGTTTAAAAGGTGGGATCTGTACCAAGCTAATATTTTGAGGTAGACGCGAGGCATACATTGGTGTCAGGAAATTTGTCTCAACATTCATTCATTCATTCATTTTCTATACCGCTTAATCCTGTGTTCAGGGTCGCGGGGGACCTGGAGCCTATCCCAGGAGACTTCGGGCACTAGGCGGGGTACACCCTGGACAGGGTGCCAATCCATCGCAGGGCACACACACATACACACACACCCAATCACACACTACGGGCTATTTAGGAACGCCAATTAGCCTAACCTGCATATCTTTGGACTGTGGGAGGAAACCGGAGTACCCGGAGGAAACCCACCAAGCACGGGGAGAACATGCAAACTCCATGCACACAGAGACTGTGCCTGACTCGAGCCTGGCCGGGGAATCGAACCCAGACCCTGGAGGTGCAAAGCGACAGTGCTAACCACTACACCACCGCGCCTGTCTCAACATTTGATAAGTTTTTCTCCTGACTTTTAATGATATAGCACACATACAGGTAATTGGTAAATAAAAAATAAAAAAAGATGCAGAAAACCTATAAGAAGTTGTTCAGAGACCATGGATTTTAATATCCGTAACGTTTGATAATGAGTAAAAGCATCATACCAATGGATAAGGTGTGTTTTTCAAAAGCCAGTCTATTCTTGCTTCTGAATTGCAGGCAAATATAATGAAATCCTGGGCAACACTGTTATGTCAAATTCTTCTTCTCACTGTCCATTCAATAACCACATTGATTTCAGCTTCTCAAAAACAGCACAAAAAGAACTGAAACAATAAATCACTTCTTTTTTCTTCTTATTATTATTTCCAGTATTTTTAGGCAAAATAAGGTCACCATAGTGTTCAAGCATTTTTGATTGGACAATTTCTAATACAACTATGTATAATACTCCCTTCGCCCAATTAGGCAAATGTTAAACATCCCTCCTCCTATTGGGCATAGACAAAAATAAATCATTGTCGTCCATGCTGCTTTATCCTATATACAGAGTCATGGGGGGTGAGGAGCCTATCATAGGGCACGAGGCGAGGTACACCCTGGATGTGGTGCCAATCCAACGCAGGGAACAAACATACACACACTATCAAAAATCAGTAAGTTTCCCAAAATGTATAAGAATTTACCTGATTTAAGTATTTAGAACAGTCTTACAGCTGCTCCTTTGGCCATGAAGTTCACTGCTGTTGAAATTTCTGGCACACCTCCACGAACTGTTGGGTTTGCTGGGAGAAAGAGGTGACCGGACAACTGATGAGGTGTCTGACGTGATGTGAAGTAGAATGGGTAGATGGAGTTAGATAGATCTTAACACTGCACAGCTTGTTATGGTTGGAACTACCTTAATAGAAGTTGGGTTCATCTTTTATAGATCTGGGGCTTAAAATTGCTGCAGAGAAATGTCTCTTCTGTAGAGTGTATAGACCTGAAAAGAATACGTTGTCACAAAATGACTTAACATGGCATTATATTACATCCTGTAGTACTTTATTTTTAAAAGATCTTGTAAGATACTACCCATTAGCCAAGATAATTTAAGCACACATTAGAAGAAGGGTTATAAGGTTTATTTATTTTTGACAATATACCATAAATAATAATAATAATAATAATAATTTTTATTTTATATAAATAAATTATATAATGTTAATTTGTAATGCAATATGTTCTGTAGTAGTGCTAGTCATAGTGTTGATGATTAATACAGTATGTGGTTGTTACATCAGAATCCACCACCAGGTCAGGAGCCACCAAAAATCCATATCCCATCCTGGTCCAGACATTAGTTTTCTCTCACCTATATTACCAATCAAAAATTTGGACACACCAGGTTATTGCAAGAACAGTATTGTCAAGTGCTTTTGAAAAACCCATCAAGCACCATGATGAAACTGGCTCTCATGGAGACCATTCCAGGAAAGAACCCAAAACATACCTCTACTGCAGAAGAGAAGTTCATTTAGAGTTACCAGCCTCAAAAATCACCAATTTGCAGCTTAGATTAGAGCTGTTATGAGCAGTTAATATTGAGATATGTTGTACTTTTACAGAGCATACGTAGCAGACACATCTCAATATTAACTTCTCACAGGAAGTTAGTGTTAGTTAGTTGGATGCCTTCAGCATTGATTTACAATGTAAAAAGAAATAAAAGTCAGAAAAGAACATGGAATTGGAAGTCGTGTCCAAACATTGACTTATCAGCCTTCATTTTCTTCTGCATTTCTATTCACCCTTTATCTTTTAGAGGGTTTGTCTTTCCAGTCCATACACCAATCAGCAGAGGTGGAAAGAGTAATAAAATTTTGTACTCAAGTACAAGTACTGTTACTTCAGTGAAATTTTACTTAAGTACAAGTAAAGTTACTCTTATAAAAATCTACTCAAATAAAAGTAAAAAGTAGCTCATTAAAAAATTTACCCAGAGTAAAAGTTACAGAGTTACTTTTTTATTTTAATTTTTTTAACAGTGGGGGTGATTCTTTTGCTGAATTGTTTTGCCCTTGGGTGTTTCCATGTTCACTCTTATATTAACAGATTATTGTTTGTGTTTAAATGTTTGCTGTGGGTGTCGATTGTATATTGATCTGGCTCTGCTTGTTTTTTTTTTTTGTTAAATATAAAAAAAATAAAACACACAGCGGGGGTGGGATGAGGCATTCTAGCATAGTTCAAAAAAGATGAGCAGATATAAATCTCAAACTAGTTGTTTTTAACTGAAGGAACACCTTTGCATAATAAAGTGGTCACTTAAATATGGTGTTACGTCCCAGTCTAGGGCCAAACAGCAAAAGAATGGTTCAGGGTTCTATTTTAAACTGTATGGAAATGGTGGTATATGGCAGAAAGAACTAGATCCAATCATTAACTGATGAAATAATGAGGTTTGTATACACACACACACACACACACACCAGGAGGAGGATCAGAGTCAGGATGGACCCAGGCCAAAATAACAAACAAAATGGTATTTATATTTAGTAGCTAGATTACCTGCAAAAAGAAACAACAACAAAAAAACCCCAGAAACAAAAATACAGGTACCTTCCCGGACTCCCTAAACCAAAAACAGTGAAATTATCTACAAATATATACAAAGACCAACCAAACCAAAGGGACAAAGCAATAATCCAAGTCAATTGGAGGCAAAAAGTCAAAACCGGAATACACAACCAAATATCAAAACGCCAAAATCACAACCTCTTTCATCTTTCCCGCATCTCTCCGGGTTATACTGTACATGGTCGCGCTAGTCGATGACGTCACTCAGGGCGGAAGCGGCCGTGTGGAAGGTCAGGAAGATGCCGATGTCAGAAAACCTGGAGTGGAGTCTGGAGCGGCGCGCGACCAGGACATGATACACACACGCGGCGCAACGGAGCATTTATACAAAGCATAATATTTGTATTATTTTAGCATTTTCATTCATTTATTTTTTACTCAGTAGCGAATATGATTTAAAATGTAGCGAATTACAATACTTCAAACAAAACGTACTTAAGTAAAAGTAAAATTACAGATTTTTAAAACTACTTTAAAAAGTAGAAATACACAAAAAAGCTACTCAATTACAGTAACGCGAGTAAATGTAATTCGTTACTTTCCACCTCTGCCAATCAGCCATAACATTACAATGCAATTCATTAATCCCAATATTGTGTGAGTTCTCCTTGTGCCACCAGAGAAACTCACACCAGACCTCTGGAGCAGGGTTTGACATTAACTGTTTGGTCACTGGCCAATGTGGCTAGTGGGTTTCCGGAGTCACTCGCCATTCAGCCTTTTTACTAGCCACAATTTTGTTACCAGAAAATCGCAGTTTTTTCTTCACCATGATACGTTAATGTTTGTTATATCTGGATTTACTTATAAATGACAGCATACACTGAATCACTATAGTAGTAGTCAAGTATTCAGTACTGTTAAGATCCCAATATAAAAACATGCAAACATGTAACAAGTATGTTCTGCTTATTGAAGTTAAATTCAAGCCTAAAAAATAAGATTCAGTACAACTGAACTCATTCTGATATTAACAATACAGCAACTCAGAACATTTATAATTTTAGTGTGTTGTGTACTATTATCAGGTATTATTATTCATTATGTATTAATATATCAGAATTCTGAGTTAGGACGATGGACTCTTGTAGTGTTGACTCTTTATAGTGTGAGGTAATTCAATCAATTGATGAATTTTCTATCATTCAACATGAAATCTAAATTGATTTTAATAGTGATTACTTTTTAGGTAATAACCTGCGAAAGGGGCAAACATTCTCATCCTGTTGAGAAGCAATAGTCCTTTAAGGAAATGATACACACTTTTACTTCCTGTTTGTTGTGTGTGTGTGTGTGTGTGTGTGTGTGTGCGTGCGTGCGTGCGTGCGTGTGTGTGTGTGTGTGTGTGCGCGTGTGTGAGACTTAGCGATGGGAATTTTAGTGACTCGGTTCTTTGAATCTCATTCATCAAAATGAACGAATCTTTTTTTTTAGTCATTTCGTTCATTTGATCAGAAATAAATAAAAATGTTGTATTTTCAATAAAAATACCCCCAATACGTCTACATACACAAATTTTGGCTATAGTCCCTGTTATGAAAATATTACAATGCAACTAAGGACATATTATAATAAACAGAATGAGTAGCTGGCCATCATATCTTCCAGTCATTCGTTCTTTTGAATCTATTGCACCACATAGCGTCTATGGGAGTCACGTGACAAAAGAACGAACGACTTTCATTCATTCATCTTCTATACCGCTTTATCCTGTATTTAGGGTCGCGGGGACCTGGAGCCTATCCCACGAGACTCTGGGCACGAGGCAGGGTACACCCTGGACAGCGTGCCAATCCATCGCAGGGCGAACGAACGACTTGAGACTTGAATATAACACGGAGGTTTTGCGATGCTTTGCGCATGCGCGCCCAATAGAAAATGAACGAATCACTCTCCGAGATACTCGTTCATCTGAGTCATGTTAAAGAATAGTTCAAAAAGAACGAATCATTCATAAATGACGCGTGTGTGCAATGCGTGTGTAGAGAGGCATTAAATGTCCTCATTACATTCATGCGCGTTTTATGCGCGTAATATTACGTTGCAATGCGTTTATTATATCAGATGCCTTTAGAGAAAACTACAACAAAAATATATTGTCATACCAAAGAATAAACTACCCGCCAAAGTGGCTAGTGAGACTAAAGTTATTACCCGCCACAGCCGAATTTTACCCGCATTTGGTGGGTGGGCCGGTGCCAATGTCAAACCCTGCTCTGGGGGTATGCTATGGTATCTGGATGTTAGCTATGGTTTGTTTGGTTGGTTCCATGGATCAGACTTGTTTGTCACGTGCATTCCATGGATGCTCAGTTAGATTGAGAGTTGGGGAATCTGAAGACTTGATCAACAATCTTGAACTCGTCGCCTGTTAGTCCCCATACGTAGCAGGCTATGATGCATTGGATAGTCTGAAACCTTTTTATTGTGAGCAGAATAGACTCAGCAATTTGTGCTACATTGGCTTTTCTGTTGGATATGATAATACAGGCTGGCCTTTAGTCCCAACAGGCATAGATGAGCCTTGAGTGTCCATGATCCTGTGACTAGTTTACTGGTAGATAATTGCTAATCAATGTTATTCAGTTCAACTGTGGCCAATCGATGTATTTAAATCTGTGTGAACACAGATTTTACTTTGGGGCTTGATTTTGATTGTTCTCTTTGGATGAAATACGGCCCTGGCCTGGTTTTGACGAAGAGTATGACTGTTGATTTTGACATTGTCTACAAATATGTATGTGAATAATTGTTATATGTTGTAAATAAGTATTTCCCTTTGACATTTCACATCCTTTGACATTTTTGATCACGAAAAAACAACATTTTCGGAATCATTTTTAACACTACATTTTTTCCGGTTATGTAAACAAGTAAATAGCATAGTGTACCTGCTATTGTGGATTCGAATGTGTTAGATTGTGCTGGGATGTTTATCATGATGGCCAATCAGATTGATGCATGCTGTACTGCTCCGGAATCGACTGCTCTGGCATTACAAAAACTACACAGTAAATTGACACATTGTATTGAACTGCTGTATTAAACGTCAGCAGTATTCCCAAATCATAAGTCCACATAGATGGATTCTTGTTTTGTCAGGCCTTCTACAAAACATAAATTGATATCTCATGCTATGCTGACAAATGGCAGCCAGGTACTCATCTAAATGTCTTCAGTCATCTCCCGCTGCTACTTAAAGTGCAGTGAAGTCTGTAACTGCACTTGGAATTAGCTTTTGTTGCCTTGACTCCCCAGTAGTTAACTTGAAATAAAACTGTACAAAGTTAAACTGCAGACTGGAGCTTTAGGGTATGTACTGTACAGTATGTCTATTTCAAGTTCACAAGAATTAAGGTTGCCGTTATACAGACACCATAGTGCCAAAAGGAACAAAAAAAAAAGAAGAAGAAGAAAAAAGAAGAAGAAAAAAAAGAGCAGCGAATGCAACGAAACTTAGAGAATCGTGCTTCACATTGCAGCAGGACACTGACCTGAGGCACAGTTCTAAAACAACCAGGGATGAGTCAGTGACCTGAACTGCACTGAGCACTAACATACTGAAGATAAAGCCCAGACAAATCAGAAAGCCACTGAAGCACACCAACCAAAAAGTGCTGTATAAAATGCTTGGAACGTTATCACCAAGGACAATATTCTACTGTAAGGCTATGTTCACATTGTAGACTACATTGCTGAATTCTGTTTTTTTTTTTATATGACTTTAACATGGACCCATCTGTCCTCTGCAATGACATGCATGTGCACATCGATACATCTTTGATCGTGCCATCAAATCTAAGACGCTTCGTGAGACCTGCATGTGAGATCTGCCTGTTCTCATTTAGGTCTATATAATTCATATACTGTATGAATTCAGGATCTAGGACCACATACAAAGTTGACTATATGAAAAAGATCAGATTTGTTTGCTCTTACAGTCATATCACATTAGAGTAAAAAAAAAAATCAGATAATGTAAATTCTGTAAAAGTCTGTGGTGCTCAGATGTTTCAGTTCTAAAGCATTTTAAAGGAAGAGAAAGCCTGACTTTAATTGTCTTGATTAAATAACAAAGGTGATTTCATATAATGCTTATCGATCTAATTGAAGGACTTTACATAAAAGGAGCTCCTATCCACTGGATAAATTGTTGTGCTGTACTAAATAACACTGTCTAATTACTTACGGGCAGAGGTGGAAAGAGTAATAAAATTTTGTACTCAAGTACAAGTACTGTTACTTCAGTGAAATTTTACTTAAGTACAAGTAAAGTTACCATTATAAAAATCTACTCAAGTAAAAGTAAAAAGTAGCTCATTAAAAAAATTTACTCAGAGTAAAAGTTACCGAGTTACTTTTTAATTTTTTTAACAGCGGGGGTGGGATGAGGCATTCTAGCGTAGTTCAAAAAAGATGAGCAGATATAAAATCTCAAACTAGTTGTTTTTAACTGAAGGAACACCTTTGCATAATAAAGCTGTTGTCTTTCTTGTGCTTGAAAATCAAAGTGGTCACTTAAATATGGTGTTACGTCCCAGTCTAGGGCCATACAGCAAAAGAATGGTTCAGGGTTCTATTTATAATATATAACTGTATGGAAATGGTGGTATATGGCAGAAAGAACTAGATCCAATCATTAACTGATGAAATAATGAGGTTTGTATATACAAAAACACACTCACACACACACACACACACACACACAACAGGAGGAGAAGGATCAGATTCAGGGTGGACCCAGGCCAAAATAATAAACAAAATGGTATTTATATTAAGTAGCTAGATTACCTGCAAAAAGACCAACCAAACCAAAGGGACAAAGCAATAATCAAAGTCAATGGGAGGCAAAAAGTCAAAACCGGAATACACAAAACGCCAAAATCACAATCTTTCCTTTTTCCCGCGTCTCTCTCTCCGGTTTATATATGGTCGCGCTAGTCGATGACGTCACTCTCAGGGCGGAAGTGACCGTGTGGAAGGTCAGGAAGATGCCGATGTCAGAAAACCTGGAGTGGAGTCTGGAGCGGCGCGTGACCAGGACATGATACACACACGCGAGCGCAAAAGCATAATATTTTTTTTTTATTTTAGCATTTTCATTCATTTACAGTATTTTTTACTCAGTAAATGTAGAAATACAGAGTAAATGTAATTCGTTACTTTCCACCTCTGCTTACGGGCTTTATGACTTAAACTGATCTAAAGGTCTAATGAGCTGCTCATGAACTGTTGTCCCATTAGTCTGGTGAGACACAGCTGACCTTGACCCAGAGTTGGGTGGCCTTGGTACTAAAGGGAGAATGATTTCTCATTGCCTTTCCACTGTATCTTGTTAACTCTCCCTGCTGTGTAAGCACATACAGTATGTGGAGTAAATGGGAGGCATTTATATTGTTTATTGTGAATGGTACAGTAAGTGATAATACAAAATAAGTTAAAAAAAAAATTATTAAAAAAAAAGTTCCAAGACCAAGCTGCTAAGGTCTAAATATGGTTATAGGAGTCATTCATTGAGTTCTGGGTCATTATTTTATCCAATTCAATTAAATACCTATCCATCACAGGGTAGACACATACAGTATACACACTCACGCTCATTCACACACTGCGGGGCAATTTGGGAACGCCAGTTAGCTTAATCTGCATGTCTTTGGACTGTGGGAGGAAGCCCACCAAGCATGGGGAGAACATGCAAACTCATGCACACAATTGAACCCAAACCCTGGAGGTGCAAGGCAACAGTGTTAACCACTAAGCCACTGTGCCACCATGTTAATGCTAAGATTTTAAAATGCACTAGATTCCCCCCCCACAAAAAAAAAAAAAATTCTATATATTAACCTGGCCTGCAGATAGCAACCAAGAATGTTCTATGTGTTGGATTCCTCAATAAAAAAAGGCAATCTTTTTTCAACTTTTTCCTTCCTGACACTTAAAGTAAAATGTGTGTGTTCCTGCGAACTCCCTAACAGCTGTGCCAAGACTTGCCATGCTGTCCGCTTACATTGCAAGAACTGGATTGTACAGCCACAATCTGTTTATTTTGCCCAACATCAACATTGACTGAGCTGACACATGGTTATATTAGAATCTATTAAGATGTAAGTGGTAAACATTTTACACAGACAACCAAGAATAATTTTAACACAGCACCAGGCTTTGGTACCTGCTGTCTGTCAATGGAACAGACACATTTCCATCAAAGCAGTGTTTTAAATTAGTCTGGGGGCTTCAATGATTTATTACAATTTTGTTTGCGCATGAGGATGTTCATGAATTTTTATTTCTGTTTTAGTGGACACACTGTGCAGAAAGTGTCTATACCGCTACGTGGTGGGCCTGTAACCTATCTCAGGAGACTTATTGTAGGGCACAAGGCAGGGTAGAACCTGGACGGGGTGCCAATCCATGACAGGGCACACACATACACACACACTCACAAGCTCAGTCACACACTATGGGCAATGTGGGAATGCCAGCTAGCTTATCCTGCATTTCTTTGGATTGTGGAAAGGTGGAAATCAAACGCAGACCGTGGAGGTACAAGGCGACTAGTAAGTACTAAATGAAACAAAACATTTTACTAAAACTAAAACTATCATTATTATAGTAAATAATACATCATTAATTGTGTAATAATTGCTACTTTTTATTATAATGATTTATTATATAGCATGTAGTAATTACGATAATAAATACTATGATTTACGACAGTGTGTAGCAAAGTACTGTAGAAATTACTACGGTTTACTGCGGAGTGTAGTCAATTCCTATAGTAAATACTACAGTTTTCAACAGTTTATCTACAGTACATTAGAAATCATAGCTATATGATTACAGCGCTATGGGCGAATCAGGGTAAGAAGGGAAGCACACAAAGTGATGTAACCATCATACATGGTACCTACTGTACAAGCCTTTGGAGGCAGTGCTATGATCTGAGGTTGCTTCATTTGGTCAGGTTTAGACTCGCAACATTATGTGGCAATATAATGAAATCAGCTGATGACCTGAATGTACTTCCCTGATAGCATTAACATGTTCTGTCAAGCTCAAAATCTAACAGATTGGTTCTGGTGAAGTATTTCACACATAACCAACCACCACACTGACCACTGCAATCACACCTAAACTTTTTTTAGAACTCCTTAGGAGCATGATTAGGATACACGAGTACTTTAAAAAATGTCTCATATTCCCCTTCTGTGTGTTTAGCATTATTACAGTACTGTATGTGTTTGTACCTGTGCCAGGGAGGGATGATGCAACCTGACACAAAGCAGAGTTACTGTTGCCAAAGTTGACTATTTTTCAGTAATCCTGATTTTTCAGTATCCTGAAGTGTTTTATTATACCTACACCAAAAGAAAGTCTGCCAAGGATTGCGCTGATCCAGTAATAAAGAAATATTGGGCATTTTAACAGTGCATAGTTGCAGTTCATGTTGTAAAATGTGTGTAGAATACGTTAGGCAATTACAAACAATCAATCCCTTTCCTGTCTTCCACTTTTCTCTCTTTCATGAAGTTGATAAGAGTTTTTACTTACAGAAAACTTTGATTTCTTAGTTATATGAGATATTTTTCTTTTATTATAATTATCCTAGTGCTACGGTATGTAGAATATGTGTCATACAAGTATGATAAGGCATTGAACAACATATTCAATATAAACCTATTTTTATTACAACCCACACTACAGTACTTCCAGAGCAGTTGTTATTAAAAAAAGAAAAAAAAGAAAGTATTAACACCTTTTTACTCATCAGATTTAAGACATAACATTTGTTACAAGCCTGATAAACTGCAGTCATGATTCTGGCGGTGGTATTTATGATTTAAGAATATAACACATCTTTTGGAGGTGTCAGAGATGCTCTAATAATGTACAGTAGAACTGGCAACCTTCATATGTAGTGCAATGCAAATAGTGGAAATGTGAATGTGAATAAATCTTGAAATGATGAAAAAGATTCTGAGAATTGAGTGGAGATCTACATATTGTTCTCAGATGTGTTTGATTAAAGATACAGTAGATAGAGAGAGAGAAAGAGAGAGAGACTAAGCCAATCTTGGGAAGGCATTCTTAGATCATTGCAAATTATTATAGTGGTTTATGTTGATACTACAAGGGGGAATTCAAAGCCAGTGCAATAAAATATACACAAGGGGTGTTCAAGTCAAACCGGGACTTGAGAGGAAACTTCTCATGAACGAAGTACAACCGATTGACATTTAAAGGAAACTTCAAGCCCTGTACGGTTAGGGTTGGAGTTTAGCTGTAGTAAAACATTTGAATGGTGCAAATGTTTTAAAGAAGGCTGTACATCCATGAATGAGGTGTCGCAGCGCTCAGCACAAGCAGAACACCTGATCCTTTAAAATTGATAAATAACTTTTGTTGCCAACTTGTGGTAGAGATGCATCTGTTTGTGGGAACTGTACTTGCACATTGTAGGACCTCTGCTGGGAGTTATTGCCACAGCACCTGTATAGTCCTGACCTCGCTCCAAGCTATTTTCACATGTTTGATCCATTAAAGGAGTTCCTGGGAGGCCAGGGTTTCAGACATGAAGCAAGCAGTCCTACCATGGCTTTGATGTACTGAAAAAACGTTTCGACCTTGATGATATCCATGGCGGTTCTACCTTGATGGTGTAGCAGGGGATTATATAGACACATAACTGTGTTCCGTTATTCTACACAATCAAAAGTCTTGGTTTGACTCGAACGCCCCCTTTGTATATATGCAAAGACTGGTTTTGTGCTGTAATGTTTTTTTTGTTTGTTTGTTTGTTTTTTACTGTGGAAAAACCTTCCTGAAATACCATGTATGTAGGACTTCATAAATATCCCCAGCCTCCTGAGAGCCATGATTTCACTTCGTGTTCTCTTTCTTGTTGCACAAGTGTGTGTGTTACTAAGTGTGTGTGTGAGTTTGTATAAGGTGAGAAAGTGTATCTTTGAGACAGAGTGAGTGTGTGGGTGCAGCGCTGGTTTGTTGTGAGCATGTGGGTGGAGGGGTAATGCACTCTGAAACGCTTTGAGGCCTGTGTGTGTATTGTGTGTACGTGTGGATTCTGATTTAACTGAAAGTAGTAGCGCTTGATGTTATGTTGCTGGACAGCAAAACCCTTCACTTATTGCAGTTGGCTGAACTCCAGCAGCTCTGTGGTCCAAACCGGAATCCGTATTCCTCATTACAACCCTCCGCTCCTTGCTTTCTGAAGCTGAAAGTCAGAGCGCTATGCAGTGCACTCTTCCTTGCTGAACAGAGGCCAGTTCTTATCAGCGGCAACACTGCTCCTTCTGTGTTACGGGGCGTGAAAGAGGGAGACGAAAGCAGAGGCATTTGTTTGATGTCTGCCAGGAAAAAAGAAAGCCCTGTCCAACATGGCTGCTAACTTGGCTCTTCCGCTTCAGCTGGCACGCCAATATGACTGAAGGCTAATGCTAACCGAGCATTAGCATTCCGGTCCGCACCGAGCGAGAGGTCTTGCAGGAACTAAAGACAGAGCTATCACGTTCTTTCATGTTCTCTCTCTGTCTTTTCCAAACAATATCTCCCGCTCATGCTGCTCGGATTTGAGATCAAAGCTTCCTTATTCATTTGCTAATTTAACACATATTTTAATAAGTCCCACTCTCTCGTTCTCGCTCTCGCTCCCTGGCTCACGCTTTCCTTTTCACTCTTTCTTACTCCCACTTCCCACTTCCTGTTCGCCTCTCAAGGAGTGATGGACTCAGATAATACAGCCTTCGCAAAAGAAAGAAAAAAAAAACAAGAATGAACAGAACCGTCATATAACCCAGCCAAGCAGACTATTAAGTCGCACACGGTCAGGTTGAATAGTGTCATGATTGGTGCAACAATTATATATAGGGTATATATAAATCCCACACACAGACACACACACGCTTGTAAATGACATATGTGCTTGTCGTATATGGCATGTTTATGTGGCACTTGAAAATTTATTTTACATCAATCCCCACATAGTTGTAAAGGTGGCGGGTGCGAATAATGTTAGACTCACATTTTCACCGAAGTGCTGTCCAATTTCGCACACACAGCATGAAACACCACTCCTGGATGAGCTTTAGCCCTTGGGTTCCTCTGCTCATCTTGTACCTGTCCTTAGGCAAAGACACACACTTAGGTCCCAAAGAGCATGTTAGCTCTGCGTGCCTACCCATCCGAAATTACATTACCTATCCGGATTACCATTGAAATCCTGTGATTCACTTTAACTTGACATCTTTCTCAGATTCTTCTGACTCTTGGGTTTATATATATATATATATATATATATATATATATATATATATATATATATATACAGTATATATACACACTAGAGCCTATACCATTAAACAAAGGTAACCAGGGCTTAGATGTCATGCAAGATAAGTGTATGGCAGACCGGTGGCTTAGTTGTTGGCACTGTTGCCTTGCAACCCAAGGGTCGGGGTTCGATTTGCATCTTGGGTCTGTGTGCAGGGAGTTTGCATGTTTAATCCCACAGTCTAAAGCTACCCTCCTGAATTGTTCATACTGTGTGAATGAAAATCAGGCATCGACATGGCAACCTGACCCCTTAAGTAACAGTAACAAAAACCTTGGTTATATATCAAGTGTGCGAAGTATCCATCGCCCAAGGTGATGGATGGTACATGGACGGACGGGAAAAAAAAATTATATCCCTTTTTTTTTTTTTTTTATCATTTTGCATGTTTGTATGGCCTGGGGGTTTAGGCAAGCCAATTAGCTTTTCCCCCCTAATGTGACCTCATATAAGAAGATTCCCTCCCCCAGCTTGTCGATCAACTCTACTCAGCTCTTCCATTCTTTGGATTGGAATGGTCCGACATTAGCTCGTTTACACAGACACTGAAACGGTACGTTTGTAAGACGTTTGAAAAGATGTATTTCAGCTGGAGCATTAATAGACACACTTGGGGGGGGGGGGATCTCTGAGTAAAATATGGGACCTTTAAATGCCTATCAGATATATGAGTCTTTTGATTATTTTTTTTTATTATCATTATTTATTTATTTATTTATTTATTTATTTTGGAGACAGTCAGTGACTCAGCTATTCGGACAGCCAGGGGAAATTCACTCGACCAGCCTTTCTGCATGTTTTTTTTTTCTTCTCATATCTTTGAGGAAGTTCGTGATAGAGACTCAAAAGGAACATCCTACACTGCATCCCACACTACAAGTACAATGCCATAGATCTTACTTTATTTCTACATTGTTTTAATAAACTGTTCAAGACTAAAAGCAACCCACTTTATTCTAAAGCCATTTTTAAAAAAGCTTCACACGGTTTTGCTAAAAGCATGCATTGCCACTGAATATATAATGTCCATCAATTTTTTTTTCATTCCTAATCAGATTACAGGGATATACCAGAGTTACATCATGCCTTAATTTATTCCATTCTACCCCATGCTTTGACCTCACGCCTATTCTTGTCAGCCACATTACCTATGCAGGTAAAAAGAAGAGAGGGAGAGGCAAGTAATCAGTAAGGAGATATCCCATGTGATGTAGTTCCAGACATAAATGAAAAAATATATGGAAAAACTAGATGAGCCTAGTGTTTAAAAATATGTACAAGGACATCTGTTGTATTGTGAAATTAACAAAAAAATGTATGTGTTATGAATGAAGGTGTGAGAATGTGTTTATTAAGTAGATTTCAATTGTACACTCATGAGCGCGGCGGCACGGTGGTGTAGTGGTTAGCACTGTCGCCTTGCACCTCCAGGGTCTGGGTTCGATTCCCGGCCAGGCTCGATTCCCGTCTCTGTGTGCATGGAGTTCGCATGTTCTCCCCGTGCTTGGTGGGTTTCGTCCGGGGTACTCCTGTTTCCTCCCACAGTCCAAAGATATGCAGATTAGGCTAATTGGCATTTCCAAATTGACCATAGTGTGTGTGCTCTGCAATGGATTGGCACGCTGTACAGGGTGTACACTGCCTCGTGCCCTGAGTCTCCTGGGGTAGGCTCCAGGTCCCCGCGACCCTAAATACAGGATAAAGCGGTATAGAAGATGAATGAATGAATGACTCATGAGTGCGTATTAAAAATAGGATTTTTTTTTATATAATAAGGGCATTAACCTCTTCCTGTTGGCCAATTGCGATGAAACAAAGTCTGTAATGCTACCCCAAGCTCGACCAAATACATCTGTGCAAACTCAATAAAAATTCGTTCAGTACTTTTAACGTAATGTGTGATCTGAAAATACTATAAGTACCAAGCTGGATAAAGGTTTATTGTGGGATATGCTAGCAATACTATTTGGACAGAAATTATATGAGCAATTTGATATATTAGAGTAGTAATGCTTTATACAATATTTACTGAATTGCCAAGCTAGTTAGATGAGTGTTAGCCTGTCCGTGCAGCATAAATCCTTCACAAGCTTGTTTATTCTAATGAGTTAATTTACAGTCACGGCTTTTATACACTACTGTGTTGACGTTTTCTATATTAACATAAAAACACAAAAAACACAAAAAATACATGTATAAGAGAGAGTCAAAAATTATCCGCACTCTGGTTATATTAAAACTGTCGGTCTTATCAACGCTTCCCATTCAAGGCTGCTGTCTCTTCTGTGGCTGCTGTGCAGGTGTGAACATGTTACATCAGTTTATTTGTAACTGCGGTGTGAGCAAAACATAATGCATGAAAGCAGGGTGCATTCAGTTGTTTTTGTGGTCTGAGCGTGTACCTGGTGTACCACTTATGGAAAATCAGAACCATTTGCATATCTGCAAACCAAATTTGGGCCAATATTATAAGGGGAAGGTTTGTTAAAGAGACTCATTGCAGGTGACGAAACATAGATTCATCACTGAGAACCTGAGAGTAAACGTCAGAGTATGAAACGGAAACATTATCAATCAAAGACTGAGAAAAAGTCAACCATCAGTTTTAAAATTGACGCTTACAGTTTTCGGGCATTCTCAAGTTGCAGTATTGGAACATTAGCAGGAAAAAGTTTCAACAATCAACAGTGCGTGTTACAGTGAGACGCTTATTGAAGAGCTGAAGCCTAAACGTTGAATTAAACACAGAGGACTGCTATCCACGGGCGTTGTGATCTTGCTTGACGATTCACGGCTGCACACTTCCATCCACACTGTCGACACTCGTAAAAACTTTGTTTTGAAGTGTTAAATCATCCTTCCTATAGTCCTGATCTCACCCCATTAGACTTTCACCCTGAAAGCAGCCCTATGAGGACGAGGACCTGAAATGGAAGAAAATGAAGAAATGGAGATGGCGGTGCATTTGTGGCTTTTTACATTTTTAGTATTTTTTTTACATTTTTCTTTTCTAAAACTTAATTAACTAATTAATCAAATTAAATTAATTCAAATCCACAGTGCGGATAATTTTTGACTCAACCTTAAAGATGAAAACTTAGATTTAGCGAACAGCATGCACAGAAAAAAAAATACAAACAAACAAACAAACAAACAAACAAACAAACAAACAAACAAAAAAGGTTTGCTCTTTCTTTTATTTTTCTGACAGAGCAGTGAATTATAAGACAGATGTTTTTATTACAGTTGTAAAACTTGCAGCATGGCACATAACAAGAAGATAGCAGTTTAAATTGTTCCTACCACCCTCCTGAGGTACAGTCATTAAACATATCGGGATGGACCAAACTCCTCCAAGAACCATTTCCTTATGATTGATAAGTCTATCCACATATACTTGTCTCAGAGCCACTATAGATGCTATATTTATTTCATATTTCATTTCCACGCCTTAACTCTGGAAGCTGTTGAGCTGTCCTCAGAGGATGGATATTTTCACGACTTTCAGAGTTGTTCATGATGGCGAGATTTGTCTGTGGTCTAATCCATTTGTTTCGTGATGCTCTAATAAATCTGAGATAAACTTGCTAAGACTTGCTGAACCTGATGTTCATGTCTTGGTCATTTAGTTCTGCATCATGATGATGAGGTCAACTTCAAATCCATCTTGCGTAAAGTGGCCTTGCTTCTCATTTCAGTGTGAATGTTTATGTCCAGGCTAAAGAAATAAATTTACCATTCTTCAATTTCCTTGGACACCTCTCAGGCACAGTATGCCACTTCACCATGCCCCTTATAGCAAGATTTCTCTAGCTGTCATTGGAGACGGCTCATGTTCTCCAAGAGACTGTCATATTAGCTCAATGTGCACACCAGTGTGAGCAGCATCATTTCTCTACACATATCATCTACCAATCCCCATGGTTCACTCTGCTATCTTTAGCAAATTCTCCTTTTCCCAAAGTAGCATTAAAGTGTTTGTTCGTCTGCACCCAAATTAACAATGTAAAGGAAGGAGTGAGTAATAACATGAATAATAAGTTAACTAACAAGTAGTATTTCAAAGCTCAGAACTCAGTACAGCAGTCGGGTTCAAAGCATCAAAGATGTATTACTGGAGAGTCTGAAATAGGTATATTACATGCAGTATTTTATTTATAATCTGGAAAATAAAATATAGTCACTGTGCGATATATTATGCAGAGAGGGTGGCAGCTCTGCTCTGGTCACTTGTTCCCTAGTCTCAGCCTCAGACAATCTATCCATAGGATAAGGAAAACCTTTATCGTTTGTACAGTTCTTTGGCGATAACCTTCACCAGTTCAAAGTCTGTGGCCTACTTGGCTCTTTTATGGGTTTTGTTTTTATATGCAAGAATGTATCCTTAGATTCAAAAAAGGTCCATGGATTCCATCTATAAAGGTTGTTAAAGGGGGACGTATTATCCAAAAATCCGCCTTTTAGTCCTTTTAAGACACCCATACGGGCCTCCAGTGTGTGAATACAAAAAAACTTTTTATGCATTTTGTAGTTATTCCTTCTTTTTTTTTGTTGTATCGGCCCAGGTTGAAAAAGGACAATTAGATTTAACCCCCAAATGTAACCCCAATACAGGGCACAGGGTTTCAAATGGTTAAAGAAGGTCAGGGGTTCAAGCCCTGCCACTACTAAGTTGCCACTGATGAGCCTGGCAACTGCTGCAGGGAAAGTGGATCCTGGCTGACCCTTCGCACTGACCCCAGCTTCTTAATGAGATATTCAGAAAAAACAAACAAATAAATGAATAAATTAAAAAAAAGGAACAGTGCTGTAAGGTACATTTGAAAAACAACTGAATCTTAATCTTAATACAACCAGATACCTTTTGAAAGTTTGGTGATCAGCTGCACCCAGTTATTCCCAGCTCTGATGTTTTGATGTTGCTTAGAATTAGTTTATTTACATGGGCACTAAAACTTGTTAAAAGAAAAAAAGCTAAATATGGGACCTCCCATTTAGGAAGAAAATATACCAGACTTTCTAGAGAACTTAGAGCTCGGGCTTGATACTACCTGCCAATATGGTCAAACTCATCTAATGGCAAATTTATAGGAATAGGAGTGAGAGCGATTCTGTTGGATTATGTACAAATTAAAGTCTTTGAAAAGTTATTACCACTAACTCCTCGCCCCTGAGCTATTCATCAATTCTTACTCCAAGCGTTGGCGCACGGCTCACAAGACTTACAGTATACGTGTGCAGTCATGAATCAATGTCAATAAGTTTAAATTAGATATTTACTGTAAAGTCAATTCTTATTTTGAACTGACAGCTCGCAGTATTCAGCATGTTTGACCTTTTGGTATTATGCCCTATTTTTTTAATCCATGGTTGGTATTATTATAGTTATGCAGCAAAATACTTGTATAAAATTACTGCACTATGTATCATTATTACATTTTCATAATGTCTTATGGATGTGTTCAAAATTAAAGCCAGAGTTTTGTGATGGTAGTACTTTTCTTTTTGCATTCTGCCTGAGTACAGACGTGTTTGTTCATAAGCTTGTCTGCTGAAGTCTTGAAGAAGCTTACCTCACCAAAGGTCAGCCCTATTAAAGGCAGCAACAGACTGGATCATTGCGTAATTACTAGCACTAACACCATTTACTCTTTTGCTACGCTGGACAGATTAGCCGGTACTCTTGCTGCCTGCGCTGATGCCTCGGCATCATTACTGTCATCTCATGCACTTTACAGTCCCACTCCTGGGGAGCTTGATGTGGCTCAGTGTGGGCTGAAGAGGACCAGATAGAGCGGGTTTGGTTGGTTAATATAATTGGGATGATGCACAGACCCTAGAAGCCACAGTAGCACCGACTGCATGTGGAATGTTGATGGATCTGTCAAGTGCATCTGCGAAGAGGGTGTATAGGAGGACCGAAGCTCTTATGTCACACTCATACTCTGCTCGCACCCTGTGTTACCCAAAATGCGGAGAATTGTGAGCTAGCATGATTTATAAACCTAGTGCTTTACGGCAAAAAAAAAATAAGACAATCTGGCTTTCTTGGTTTATATGCAAATATAAAACAAATTTGGTACAGGTAGCAAAAAAGAGAATATTTGGGTGTTAGATGTGTGCGAAAGACAAAAAAAAATTTGATGTAGGTGTGGATGTGTGCAAAAGGGAGCTGAGAAATTCAGTTTAAAAATGATTGTTATTCACAGAAGCTTCTCTGTGAATATTCATAGAGGTGTAAATATGCAAATGTGAACTGCAGAAGCTGGAGACTTCTCAGAGCACCTTATATATATATATATATATATATATATATATATATATATATATATATATATATATATATATATATTACAAATTCTCATCCAGAAATAACAAACATGCAGTCCGTGTTTGCCCGAATCACCCTCTGCACCACAAGCTAGCTTTATTATGGTAATTGAGCCGGATTATAATATTCATAGGCAGAGCAATTATGGTACAAAAGTGTATAATCAATGTGTAACCAACTAAGAGACGTGCAAGGGGCATTCGACTTCATTTTTATAGGATACCAGTTAATTACTAGTTAAGGCACACATAATGTCAGTGGACAATTATGAATAGGCATTTTTCCCCCTCTAAAAAGTGTTAATAATATCCCTGTGGTCAGAGCGAAATGGTTGTTTTATGAGTGCTTTTTTCCAATATATGGGCTTATATTAGACTGTTCGACGCTCCAATACGGTGGTATAAACACAGACTGCTATCAACTGCTAACCAAGCTGAGATATGCAATATGTTTCCTCGTACCGCTCTTCAGTCTGGTAATGCATGCAGTTGCAAGCCTGCCTCTGGCTAATGCACAGTAAAGAATAATTGCTAGACAAGCACCTATCCAACCCTTTCCTTCTTTTAAAAACCTGAACAACCTGCAATTATTCAGCACTCAAGCGGTCAAAACTATATTCTGCCCTGCCCTACCTTCCACTTGTCCACCATTAAACGATACTTATCAGATGATAAGCGTCAATATGCGCCATGTTTCTGATTAGTGTCTAAGAGCAGTGACTTTTCCCTCCTAGTAATTATGTGCATAAACGGTGCCACTCTGGCACCAGTGCTAGTTGAAATGCCAAAATGCCATGTTTGGGTCATGAATAAAGTGGTCTCTTTGGTTTGTTTGGAGACTTTCGCTCTCCTTCAGCATACCAGCACAGTGGAGTAACTGAAATCCACAACCTTATGCCTGAGTGTAATCTATGGGGCTTTCAGCCATGCAGATGAAATACAGAACATACCATGTGCACATACTGTTCCACTCTCCTCTCAATCAGGGCTATGAGAAAAATAAGCAAGTTTTTTTTTTTGTTGTTGTAAGGATAGAATAATACAGTGGGTTTGGAGCTCAGACTGAGATTAGAAGCTAATCAACTCAAGAAAATGATTTCTACTGTACTGCATAATGTATTAACATAATTAGTGAATGCATATACATACACACACTCACACACAAATGCAGGCAGTAATACTCCTTCCTGATCATAAAGATTTCCAAGAAGAACAATTAGGCCATGTTTACTACCGAGTTGATTAAAATAGCTCTTCATAACAGACATGACTCCACTGGTGTTAACAGGCTTATAGCTGACGGGCAGAACACTAAAATAGGACAAACGCTATTCCAGCTCTTATTTACTGTAGGTCGCTATTTTGAATGTATTGTATGCGCCCAATTAGATTACAGTCTCTGGATCTTATACTGTATTTTTAATTCCGTGAAGCTGCTGTGCAACAATGACCCTTTTTTAAAAGTGCTATATAAATAAAAGTGAATTGAATTCAAATGGTGCGGCACAGTGGCATAGTGGTTAGCACTGTCACCTCGTACATCCGAGGTCCGGGTTCAAGTCTCGAATGTGTGTGGACTTTGCATGTCCTTCCCTTGCTTGGTTGGTTGACTCTGGATACTTTGTTTTCCTCCCACAGCCCAAAGACATGCAGCTTATGCTAATCTACTGTATGTACGTTCAATGAATTAGGGTGTGTGCTCTGCAATGGATTGGCACCCCATCCAGGGAGTAACCTGCCCCATGCCCTAAGTCCCTCCGGGATAGGTTCCAGTCCCCCTGTCGATGGACAGTGCCTAGGAAACAAAGTACGGAATGAACCTTATCATACAGGCTAATTTGTGTTCAGGCTCCTGTAACTGGATAAGCTGAACACATGACCAGAATAGATATACATTACATGGCCTGAAGTAGGTGGACACCTAACAGTAACACTCGTATGTGCTTGGTTAACAACCCAGTCCAGATTTAGTCACGTTTTTACTTTTATAATATTCTTCACTCTCCCAAAAGGCTTTCCTCTAGATCTTGGAGTATGGCTGGGGTTGTAAACAGTCTTCCGGTTTATCCCAAAGGTGTCCTCTACGGTTGAGACCAGGGATCAGGGTATACCGCCCAAGATTAACCACACCAGTCTTGGCAAAATTGTTCACCCCATAAGTTTAAGTAAAGAGTATGATGTCCACATACTTTTGAAGAGTGTGATGCCTACATACTTCAAATTCATCACTACACTCTTTGGAAAATATATACAAAAGATGAAATCTATAACTCTTGAGGTGTCCTAGGTTTATCCCTCTGTGGGGAACCCTAGATTCAATATAGAACCCTAAACTAGGTTGTGTCCTTATCAAAGTTTGAAGTAGGACACTATTACTTTTGGAAGGAGTCTTCAGTGTTAGCACTTTTGTAACAGTCAGAGTAAAAATAAAGCTGCAATCATTGGTAATTTCCTGTGGGATAGGAAAAAATAAAACAACTCAGGATGTGCTGTTATAGGAGAACTTCAGTATTGTAACTTTTTTTATGGTAACACTTTATCAAGAGACATTTTTTCCTTACTACATTAACTATAGGGTTATTCTATAAATCTGCTACATTTCACACAATGTTCTTTCTCAATAGAAAATATAATGGTTCAAGTATCTGCCACTGTGTGCATTGAGTTTGCATGTTCTCCCCGTGCTTGGTGGGTTTCCTCTGGGTACTCCGGTTTCCTCCCGCAGTCCAAAGATATGCAGGTTAGGTTAATTGGTGTTCTCAAATTGTCCATAGTGTGTGAATGTCTTTGTGCCCTGCGATGGATTGGCACCATCCAGGGTGTACCCCGCCCCGTGCCCTAAGTCTACTGGGATAGGCTCTAGGTCCCCGTGACCCTGAATACAGGATTAAGCGATAATGACTATCCCAGGAGTGAATATCTGCCAGTTGCAACAAGGCTTAAATATATTACGGCTTGACATATGCCAAATGCGGGTAAAATTCGGCTGTGGCGGGTAATAACTTTAGTCTCACTAGCCACTTTGGCGGGTAGTTTATTTTTTGGTATGACAATATATTTTTGTTGTAATTTTCTCTAAAGGCATCAGATATAATAAACGCATTGCAACGTAATATTACGCGCATAAAACGCGCGTGAATGTAATGAGGACATTTAATGCCTCTCTACACACGCATTGCACACACAGGTCGTTTATGAACGATTCGTTCTTTTTGAACTATTCTTTAACATGACTCAGATGAACGAGTATCTCGGAGAGTGATTCGTTCATTTTCTATTGGGCGCGCATGCGCAACGCATCGCAAAACCTCCGTGTTATATTCAAGTCTCAAGTCTCAGGTCTCAACTTCCCATCACTAAGTCTCTCACACACACACACACACACACACACACACACACACACACACACGCTTTTACTTCCTGTTTGGTGTCTGTGCATCATTTCCTTAAAGGGCTATTGCTTGAGGATGAGAATGTTTGCCCCTTTCGCATAGGTTATTTACTGATTATATAAAAAAAGCAATCACTATTAAAATCTATTTAGATTTCATGTTGAAGGATAGAAAATTCAGCACTGTCGCCATGCACCTCCAGGGTCCGGGTTCGATTCCCGGCCAGGCTCGATTCCCGTCTCTGTGTGCATGGAGTTTGCATGTTCTCCCCGTGCTTGGTGGGTTTCCTCCGGGTACTCCGGTTTCCTCCCACAGTCCAAAGACATGCAGATTAGGCTAATTGGCGTTCCCAAATTGACCATAGTGTGTGAATGAGTGTGTGTGTGTGTGTGTGTGTGTGTGTGTGTGTGTGTGATCTGCGATGGATTGGCATGCTGTCCAGGGTGTACCCTGCCTTGTGCCCAGAGTCTCCTGGGATAGGCTCCAGGTCCCCGCGACCCTAATACAGGATAAAGCGGTATAGAAGATGAATGAATGAATGAATGAATGAATGATAGAAAATTCATCAATTGATTGAATTACCTCATTTCCTATAAAGAGTCAACAGAACAAGATAGACCTGAGTCCATTGTCCTAACTCAGAATTCTGATATAATAATACATAATGAATAATAATACCTGATAATAGTACACATAATAACACACTAAAACGATAAATGCTTTCAGTTTTCAATTCATGTCGTAAGAGGCTTGAATTTAAGTTCAATAAGCAGAATATACTGTTCATGTTTGCATGTTTATGTTGCATGTTTGCATGTTTATATATTGGGATCTTAACAGTACTGAATACTTGACTACTACTATAGTGATATAGTGTATGCTGTCATTTATAAGTAAATCTAGATATAACAAATATTAACGTATCATGGTGAACGAAAAACTGCGATTTTCTGGTAACAAAATTGTGGCTAGTTAAAAGGCTGAATGGCGAGTGACTCCGGAAATCCACTAGCCACATTGGCCAGTGAGCAAGCAAAAATAAATAATAATAATAATAATAATAATAAAAATTATTATATCATTATCAAATTATATCATTTTTCTTCTGTGCCATACATAAAAAACTAAATAAAATCAGCACCAATACTGTGTTTTGGCTGTTTATGTGTACTAGTAGGACTACTACATTTAGACTTTTAAAATGTAATATATATATATTTTTACTCTAATGGATTTAATGGTCATTCAAATGGTTAATTAGGCACCATGACAATTTAAAGCTAAAACATAGGAAACACAACAATGCTTTGTCTTAATACTGTAGGTAAAAATATGATATTTGATTTTTGGAATTTTTGGAATACATACTGTATACCCATTATCATCAGACATACAGTAGAATGTACCCCAAATTATAAAATGACTCTTTCTGCATATTTTGAAAGAAATGCATTTTAATTACGGTGCTTGTTTATGATGTGGGATTTCATAAGTCAACTCATCAATTATACACGTCACAATTTTAGAAAAGTACACACTATCAATGTCTAAAAATTCATAAATGTGATTCTTGTAGAAACTCGTTCTATCTAGAATCTCCACTGTAGTTCACACAAGGTGTGTTTCCTAACTAGGTACGTAGGGGCTATAATAGGTTATCACAGGGAATTTATCATATACACTTTCTTTCCTAAACCCATATCTGAGCTAGAACCATGATGTAGCATAGGTGCTGTATCTGAGGTTAACTAATTTGTCTAAAAAAAGAGAGACATTTATAGACTAATTTGAATTGCAACCTGCTTTTAACCTTTTCCACTCCCAGGTGGTGGCTCTTATGCTCATAACTACACACCTTTCCTATTAGTCTCAGTATAGCTACTAATTAATGCATAACAATGACTGCATAATATGCATTGAAATGAAGAGCTGAATAATACGCTTGGTTATAAAGGATTTTACAGAATTCATGACTTAATGCACTAGCTTTAAATAACCATGGTATATTGGTTTCTTCCAATGTGTAGCTGAATTATCTGCTATGTATTGTTTTTATTTCTTTCAATTATCCCAAATATTCAATGAGTATCCATATTCAGAGGCTGCTATTCTAGTTTATGTCCCTCTGGAGCGTCTGCTAGAAAGCCATAACATCAAAACATAGCATTGGTGCCACTCCATTAAGATTTCATGTGGAAAAGTGTGCAACGCCCTAGTTTCACATGTGAGAATCTTCTACTCTATAGGCCATTGTGAACATATCCTCTGCATATCCAAATCGATAATACAGCCTTGCATCTGCATTTGGCTATATTAAGTATTTAGATGTCTTTGAACCTGCTCAGGCTGTTTAGTTTAAAAAAAGAAATGTCCTAAGAGCCACCAGTACCCGCACCTCTATGAAACATTAATGCATGCAGTCAATGTGGATAGAGGTGCTTCTGTAAAGGGACGGAGAGATAAAGGGGAAAAAAAGAAGAGAAGAGTGTATAATGGCAGTGCAATGGCTGAAGTAAACAACATGGAGGTCTTTAGTGAAAGAGCGAAGAGCTAAACATATTAAAAGGAACGCTTTGCTTTTCTGTTACATGATATAATTTAATTGTTAGACATCTGACAGTCAGTTCAGCTAAATCTCTACTATCTTATATTTAAGGAATACTACGAACAACTGAAGGTATGTCAAATATTGATACATTGATCTAGGCGAACTTGATGGCATATGGGTTACCAATTGAATCCTCAACACCTCCAGGGTTGAGGGTTCAATTTCCGCCTTGGGTCTGTGTGCATGTAATGTGTGTGTGTGTGTGCCCAGTGATGGACTGGCACCCTGTCCAGGGTGTACCCCACTCGGATAGGTTACAGGCCCCCCACGACCCTGTACAGGTAGTAAAAAGGATGCAAATTGATCTAGTGTTGACTATTAATAGATTACAATTAACCGAATCCAGCCTTTTCGTCCCTCCATATACGATCTATAATGTTTATCCTGTGTTACGGTCATCAATGGTCTGGAGCCAATCCCAGGGAAATAATGGCACAAACCAGGGTACACCCTAGATTGGGTGCCAAATCATTGCAGGACTAACACACCCGACCAGTCAACATAGAATGCATGTCTTTGGACTGTTGGAGGCTAAAGAAAGCTCACCAAAGCACAGGGAGAACAGGTTATGGCTCTGATCAGTGTTTCAAGCCCTAGCTCCACCAAGCTACCATGCTGTTAAGCCATTGATCAGGGCCTCAACCCTATCTGCTCCAGTGTCAGCGCCGACTGTGCATTTGTGGCCTAGCGTTGGAATATGTGAAGAAAAGAATTTCACTCTGCAGTCATGTATGTTTGTCAAATGAAGGCGAGGCGCCTCAATGGGCGAGGCGACAGGGCTAACCACTAAACTCACTAAATTATTAAATGTATTCTTGTTTGCTAGTTTACTTGTTTAATTATTTGCTTATTCAATTAAATGAAGTAGTTTAATAATATGGTTACGGCAAATCATGGACTAGTAAATAATATGGAAATATGATCTCCAAGATATTTTTAGTTAATCAACTGTTTTTGTTTTGTAATGTGCCAAGGTTGCACACTTTAATTTACTAATGAATGACCCAGCATGCTTTTAACAGTTTATTATTACAGCTTTAACATGCTCATGATAATAAATTTTGGATTATTGACAAACAAAATGGCAACATATTTTTTTCAGCTGTTCATTACATTTACATTCCATTGGTTTATGTAGCACATCCAATATACAAGTCCTTGGGAAAGAGTTGTTATTATTGAAAGATAACATGCTAGAACGAGCACATGAATATAAACCTGTGACGTGAATTGCAATCCAAATAGCTGTCAGAGCTGCTGTTAATCAGGTTCGGTTAATCGGAATTCAATGGTGTTGTCGTATAGGCAATTTTTTTACGACAAACCAGTGCTTAGCACTGAAAGTGAACATATGAGTTAGCTACACATCGTGAGTCTTCGTTTGTTCATTTTATCCCGTCATACTGTGGTTGAGTCACCAGCACACACTGGGATGGAAGATGGCAGGTGCGGAAATCTGGCAGAGGAAGCAGAGACGTGCTATGCCACGCTTTTCTAGAAGAGGAGGAGCGTCGAGTGTCTCTTGCATATTGATCTGTCAGGCACATCTTTTTGCTCCATCACATTTCAGACAACTTTCAACAAATTCGTGCGTGTACAAGGCTGATGCAACACTCCTCGTAGAGTAGAGAGCAAGGACAAAACAAAAAAACAAAACAAAAAAAAGACGCTGCTAAAAAGGCAGACCTTTCCTTAGTTAGTTGTGTGGATAATGGCTGTTTCTCAGGAATGGCCATGACTTCCATGGGCGTAATGAAGAGTGGGGGATTAAGCTCGCCTGGATGCATCACTACTTTCTTTCACTCAAACCCTCGCAATCTGACTCCCATTCCTTTCCCTGCCATTTCAACTTTCCCCACACATGAAGCCCAAAGCTCGACATTTCCCCCTGCTGACTGAGAGGCATAAAATATCTTCGGCATTCCCTCCTCCTCTGCAGATGGCATGTCCCTTTCATCTCTCCATGCACGGCTTCTTGATATCCGTCGAAGCCCTGCTCTGGCACTGAAAATAATTACATTTATGTGCTTTTATGCAAAAGTTATTAATGTGGAAGTATATGTACAGACAATCAAAGGCCACAAATCAGACATTCATTAGCATTGGCGTCGAGCGGTAGCACAAAATAATTACTCATACTTGCACAGCTGGTGCAGCGGTCTCACAGTGTAAATCTGATGCTGACAGGAGTGGGTGTTATATATTCTGACTATGACGTGGTGGAGGGCAATTAAGATTAGCATGCTGGCAGCTTTAGCACAACCTTTCTATTACACACACAGACACTTTTCTACTCTTTCTACTCGGCAGTTCCTGCATGCATACATTACAGTAGGGAGTGGCAGGGTTTTTTTTTTTTTTTTTTGTTACACAAGAATGTGTTAAGTGATTTCAAGCGTGACATACATAACTTATTCCTGTCCTGGGTATTAGCGCTGGGGACTGAATGCATTATCTTTAAATCTTCCGCTCATCTGTGTTTTGCTTATGGCAGTTTGTAATTTTGTAATTCAAAGGTCCAAGTATCTGTGATATTAAGTAATTAGATTGCTTTTGTATGCCTTAAAATAGCTGCAAAACATAGTAAGTAATTAAAAAGTCATTTAGCAGTTTTACTGTGAAAAAAAAAAAAACATTGAAATGACTGTATTGTGATTACAAATTTAATTATATCCAACATTTTAAATGGAGCATGTACAAAATTTTTATAGTAATATTGTTGCGTCTGTTGTTTCATTATTGTGTATCACTGTGCAAGTGGAAAATCACAAAGTTGGGTAACACTAGCTGGATAGTTCAATGTTAGACAAGCCATCAACAAATTGTCATGATGAGGTCTATCAAATAGATCTCAACAATGTATTTCTATCCCCACATGAATATCTCAAAGACCACCTTAATTTGATTGTAAAATTACGATAGAGTCTTTAAACATCAACAACCATAACCCACTATCAATTTAAGCTAACATGCTGGCTGACAGTCATTTGATATGTCGTTGGTAATCTGCAGTCTGTATCTGAATGACTGCATAGTGTCTACATTGTACTATCTGAATTGGCTCCGAATTTGGGTGTCGATTATTCCCTTGGGTGTATGATTTGTGTGTGTTAGAGAGAAACACCAAGAGAAATTTAGAGTATGCACTCCACATACATGCTAAACCCTCTTTCTCTGTGTTGGATCTTTTCTGATTTTGCAGGAGTGCAGCCATGGAGCGAGTGTTCTTCTGCCTGTCCCTGTTGGCTCTACCTATCACCGCAATGCTGTGCCCAAAACGTTGCACCTGTCAAAATCTCCTACCATCCTACACGGTCCTGTGTGCCAAGACAGGCCTGCTGTTCGTGCCACCCAATATCGACCGGCAGACAGCCGAGCTTCGGCTTATGGACAACTTCATTACCACGCTCCGCCATCATGACTTTGCCAACATGACTAGCCTCATCCACCTGACCCTGTCTCGAAACACCATCAGCCTCATCCTGCCCTATGCCTTTGCCGACCTGCAAGAGCTCCACGCACTGCACCTTGATGCTAACCGTCTCACAGCGTTGGACGACACACATCTACAAGGCCTGGTCAACCTGCGCCACCTAATCCTTGCCAATAATCAGTTGCAACACATTTCCCATGGAGCCTTTCAAGACTTCCTGGAGACTCTAGAGGATTTGGATCTGTCCTATAACAACCTGATACATGTCCCATGGGACACCGTATCTCTCCTTGTCAGCGTCAATACACTTAGCTTGGATCACAACCTCATCGAGTATGTGCCAGAGGGCATTTTTTCCAACCTGCACAAGCTAGCAAGGCTGGATATGACCTCCAACAAGCTGAAGAAGATTCCCCCAGACCCACTGTTTCTGCGCATACCAGTTTATGCAAAAACAAAGGGATCACCACTAACAGCGTTGGTGCTGAGCTTTGGTGGAAACCCACTGCACTGCAACTGTGAGTTGGTGTGGTTGCGGCGACTGACACGGGAGGACGACCTTGAGACATGCGCCTCTCCCAAAGAGCTAGCCGGAAAGTACTTCTGGACCATCCGTGAGGAGGAGTTTGTGTGTGAGCCACCCATGATCACACGCCACACTTCCAAGATGTTTGTAATGGAGGGTCAGGAGGTAAGCTTAAGGTGCAGGTCTATGGGAGATCCTGAACCTACAACACACTGGGTGAGTCCAGATGGCAAGCTGATTGCAAACACATCTAGAACAACCGCCTATGAGAATGGCTCTCTAGACATCCTTACAGCCACTGTGAAAGATTCAGGCGTGTTTACTTGCATAGCGTCTAATGCGGCTGGAGAGGCAACGGCCCCTGTGGAACTTGTGGTAAACCCCTCACCACATTATGATCCAAAACTCGAACCTGAACCAGGACCCTCAGACATGCCCACTTCCATCAAGTCAAACAGCAGTGGTGGGCAGACAAGGGTGGAACAGCGGGTCAGTGTGACTGAGATAACAGCCACATCAGTCACCATCCGCTGGCCTTCACAAAGCCATATCCCTGGGGTTCGCATGTACCAGATTCAATACAACAGCACAACGGATGACATCCTTATTTACAGGTGAGTGCAACCTACCTTTCTGATTTATTATTTACCATATCTCTTGGTATTATTAGTATCATTCTGTTTTTGAAATAGTATCTCTACAGGGGATCACTGTCTAACATCTGTCAGAGTTCACAAAATCCCGAGATTTTCCATCTTAATCATGATTAATCATAATCAGCTAAGCCTAAGGTTTCACTTAAGTGTCTTGCTGAGAATTGGAGTATTCCTACAGCTGCTTTGTTTTTTTGTTTGTTTTTTTAAACAAATGTTGCATGAAAGATGTATATTTGCTTGCGGTTCAGTTTGTTGCCAGGTGTTAGGGAAAGATAACCTCTAAAGTTAATTAATATTGGTTCTAGCTGCCATTAATCAGAAAATGGCATAAGAAGTAGAACAATATTAAAAAAATTTGAATTATTGTGCTTTAAAATTATTGCAAATTACATCATGGATATCCTGCAAAGCTGGAATACAATTAAATGAAAGATATTTAATTTTAAAAAATTGCAATCACCATGGCTTGTATTTCCAAATGTATTTTCCAGTAAGCAGTTTCAACGCGCCAGCACTGTATCTTTGCACCTCTAGGGTGGAGGATTGAATCTTGCCTCTGATCGGTGTTGTGTGGGGTTGCCTCCCACACTCCAAAGACACTTGGTGTCTGCTGATTGGCAATTCTAAATTGTCTGTAATGTGTCATGGCACCCAATCCAGAGTAACGCTATATAGGATATCACGGTATAGAAAATTGATAGGTGGGTGGGTGGATGGATGGATGGATGGATGGATGGATGTCCTAAGCACTCATTATCACAGTCAAAGTCTTGTGGGTTAACATGTTATACAAATATGAGGCTTGGAGTAATGTATAAGTTACACACAAGCACATTTCTACATATTTCTCAAGTTATTCTTATGAGAGAACATGTGCAATAATGCATGTGCAGAAACCACTAGTGTTATAAATGTAAAATTGCAGGAAAGCTGAGAATGAGGAGCTCCCATGCCCAATACTGTCTGTCAGTCAGGTCTGGCAGTCAAACACTGATGTGCTGCTTGAAGATTTGGCACGCGCGGTTTTGTGCAGGGAAAGTGTTTTTAGGGATCATAGGAAGCTTTTTTGCTGAGGGTGATGAGTGGCGCGGTCGATTTCGTTTACCCAGTGCAATTTTAGTTTATCTCCGCCAGCAACTCGTCCCACTTTTGGAGAGACCACTTTTTTCTTTTAACCATATATGGCTATTTGGGAACATTTCTGTGTTTGTGTGCGTGTGTATAAGCAGAGCAATTTTGTTTGAGTAGAATTTATCAGTGTCCATTCCATACACCTCTTTATGTGCACATTGTATGAGAAGTGCCAATTTTCTATTCTTTACTATCTGAATTAAAACTACATCTTGTGATAAACTAAAAAACAAAACTGCAAATAAAAATTGGATCCTGTGATAAACAAAACCCAATGATTAAAAAAGGAGGTGGGACAGGGGTGACCTGGTTGGACTGCTGATCAAGGAGTCCCCAGTTGGATCATGGTCAAGGTCCTTCAACATATACTGCACAGATACAATCGGGCATCAAGTTGGCAACCTGGCACCATAAGAAACTGCCAGAGAGACTACGGCTATCTCTCCAGGCATAGGGATTGCCCGATGTACCTAGGCACATGAATAATTTTAAGAAGACCCAATATACAGTATATGCAAAATTAGATCCAATTTTCATTGGTTTAATTTCATGCTATCAAATATAAGGTCCTGTATAACATAACTCAGTTGTAAAGATACACTTTCCAAGTGAAGGTACAATTTATGCATTCTTTATGAATCTAGGATATGTACCATGTTATATGGGAAATCATCTTTTTCACAAGTACGGTTATTTTTTTTTATAATAGAATTTGTTATAATAGATTTAATGGGTCTTGGATTGATAAAAAGATAATGTATGCTACTAATACTCTATACAGCAGGACATGCATTAGGCCAATAACAGTGGCCTAATGGTTTAACATATTGGTAAATTTTCATTTGGATGGTGCATTTAGCTTATTATTCCTTTCCAGTATACCATCATATCTCATCAAAGTGTAATGACTTTTCCTCAGAAATAGCTTTCCAAAGTTGATATTCTTCTATTTGATTAATAAATTGATTCTCCATTTAGCTTGCAGGAGAATAGGCCTGTAGTTGGTTTTCTGATGCTTTTTTCCCGGCTTTATTTAGTTTAGACAGAACCATCAAAATCGATGCAAATGACCTTAAATGAGGGCCGACTGCATGGCGACACAACTATATGATGAGAAAGCATTTGGGAAGGAGTGATCCAGAAGAAATTTTTCTATATAAGAATGAAGGGACCATAGCCAATGGAGCTGTAGGATCTGAGGACAATCAAGACGCGTGATGAGTCTCATCATTTACATACAAATGAAAGAAAGAACACCTTTAAAGCAAGTATCTTATAAGAAAGAAAAAAAGAGAAGGATTTCAAAACCAAGACAAAACCACATTTCTTTTTCTGCTCGGTGCAGCTCATTATTCTTAAACCTGAATTCTTAAACCATTATCCTTAACCCCTTACACTGATGAGGAAAAAAAACAAGCTATAAATTAACTGTTTATCTTTACTAGTTGTAAGCAGCCAAGTGGTCAGTGAATCAACATTGAAATAGCCTATACTGTATGTGAATAATTCATTTAAATTTTAAAGTCTTGAACAGAATAAGACCAGACCATGGACAGATTAAGACCATGAAAAGATTCATATCAAAAGTAAAATGTTGTTTGTAGAAAGAGAGTCATTTGTTTTTTTTTTTTTTTGTGATAGCCAGAGAATAAATTAAATGTCTTTCAGAATTAAATAAATATATGCATATTTGTCAGGGTTAACCCCTAGAGGGCGCCTTGCGCTCAGCGACTTTTTTGTGTTTTTTGTTTACTGGACCCAGAATGTACCTCGGTCAGGTGATGGGAGTGCTCACCTGAACCGAGGTGACTCATTAGTTTGATTATAAATAGCCTGTTTAAGTTCTGTTGGGTTGTATTGCATTGTTTCTATAAAGTGGGCATTTGTTATGTGGTTTGGTTCTGTTTTACTTGGCATCTGTTTTGTGGAGCTGTTAAGTTTACATCTGTTTTGGTTAAGGCTGTGTTGTTAGTTTGTCTTCTTGTCTGTGTGTCTCCTTGTCTATATCTCCCCCGGTCGGTGTGTCTCCCGGCCCTGCGTGTCTCCTGGTCGGTGTGTCTCCCGGCCTGGGTGTCTTCCGGCCCTGCGTGTATCCTAGTCTGTTTAGTTCTTAGTCTGTTTAGTTACTAACCATTTAACTACTAACATGCTTAGATCTTAGTCTGTTTAGTTGCCTAGTCTGTTATGAATTTTCTGTTTGAAACAAGCTCCAGTGAACTTCCTTTGTTCATGTTATTATTTTTTATTTTTTTAGATAAAAAGACTTTCACTCGCTCACCTCTGCATCTATGCATCACCCACAATCCCACAGCCCCAACAGACTAGCATGATATTCACTATATGTTCAAAATTATTTGACCAAACTTGCAATGCCATTGTATCAAAATATATACTTGAATTTGGTGTTGGTCTCCATTTTTCAGCTAAAACCACTTCCACTCTTCTTGGAAGGCTGTCCACAAGATTTTGGAAGGTTGTTTCTGTGGGTATTTGTGTCCATTCATTCTGTAGAGCATTTACGAGGTCAGGCATTGATGTTGGATAAGAAGGCCAGGCTCACCTCTCCGTTCCAGGTCATGCCAAAGGAACTCAGTGGAGTTGACGTCACAGGGCTCTGTGCGGGCCGGTCAAGTTCTTCCACACCGAACTCATCAAATCATGCCTTTATACCGTAGTTCTTGCTTTGTACACAGTCATTTTGGAATAGAAAAGGGCCATCCTCAAACTGTTGCCAAAAAGTTAAAAGCATAGCATTGTCCAAGATGTCTTAATATGCTGAATAATTAGGATTGACCTTCACTGGGGATAAAACGATTAACCGTTTTCGCCAAAATACTTTTGTCCATATAGATACCAGGATTTATGCCAATAGACACAGAGAATAATTGAGGAGCAAAATACTGAGCTTAGCGTGATGAACAGGATAAAGAACTGGAGAAAGGAACTAGCTGTGTCCTGGAACTAAGTGTGATCTGTTGGCCAAGTGAAAAGTTAAAGCAAGAATGCAGATAAAACCTGAGATGTGATGTTAGAAGTCAGAGCTTAAAAAGCTGGTAAATCAGATACAGTGGCTTGCAAAAGTATTCGCCCCCCTTGAACTTTTCCACATTTTGTCACATTACAGCCACAAACATGAATAACTTTATCCCTGACCTGGTGTGTTCTTTGGACTTCATGGTGTTGTTGCTCCCAATATTCTCTTAGACAACCTCTGAGGCCGTCACAGAGCAGCTGTATTTGTACTGACATTAGATTATACACAGGTGCACTCGATTTAGTCATTAGCACTCATCAGGCAATGTCTATGGGCAACTGACTGCACTCAGACCAAAGGGGGCTGAATAATTACGCACACCCCACTTTTCAGTTATTTATTTGTAAAAAATGTTTGGAATCATGTATGATTTTCGTTCCACTTCTCACGTGTACACCACTTTGTATTGGTCCTTCATGTGGAATTCCAATAAAATTGATTCATGTTTGTGGCTGTAATGTGACAAAATGTGGAAAAGTTTAAGGGCGCCGAATACTTTTGCAAGCCGCTGTATAAGCAACAGAGGAGAAGCTTGGAGAAGGTTGCAGAAGGATCAAGTAAGAACATGTGGCAAAGTATAACTATATCTATAATCATAGTGAAGAATCAAACTGAAGACTACAAGAAAGATTCTCAGTGAATATTCCAGGTGGTTTTAGAAAGCAAAAGCAAATGTCAGGGATCCTGTGGGTACATGAGCCATACGGTAGAGTTGTGGGTTGGTGGAGGGTTAAAATTGTCTGGGTTAAACAGGAACGGTGCTGGCTGACGGGTGAAGGTGATGAATGAGGAGTTTGACACAAGGGAATTTAGAGGTGGCGATGATTAGGTGGGCTTGTCAGAAAACGCTACAATCAGTTGTCAACTGTCAACATTTAAAAGCCTCCCACCATTAATTTTCCCCATCTTCTTCCCATATGTGCAATGAACAGGTAATTAAATGGAACTTTCAGCACCTGATGATAGAACGCCACATTTGTGACATACAGGCTCTGTCTCACCTGTCTGGGTCTACAACCCCCCCCCCTCTCCCCGACCTCCTCTTGATGCCTTTGGTGACAAATCAGTGGCAGGCTGAACACCTTGGTATCTGAAAAGGAGAGAAGAATAACTTATATGTCCATCAAGTGCTGTTCTAAAGCTTCTACAGCCATCACACTGAAGGTTTAGTGTGTCATCTCATTAGAGTTTGACCTTGGGAGACCAAGAACCTTGGTATATTTAAATTCCCTAAATGTGAAAGAGTAGCAAATTTTTTTTAAACCAGTTTGTAGCACAATATTATTGCATTATACCGATGTTGATTATGTACTATGTACAATGTACTATGTACAGTTAGCAACGTTTAACATGCAATGATACATTCATGTCATGTGTTTCATCTCAAATCAATGTCTGAGACTGCCTAGACAGTGCTTTTTTAAAGTGGGAAAGATGAGAGTACTGGCTGAAAGGTTACTAAGATGAGATGGGGGAAGGTGGGCAGGGCTTTCAGAGGCTGTCAGTTAATTTTGGAGATTTCAAAACACCTACTCAACTGTCAGTCATTCCTGATTCATATGATAATTGGCACATCTGCAGGTTTTATTAGGAGGAATGGTATATTTTTGGTATGTTTTGATCGATAATTGGTACCAGTATATATTAGCATTATTTCCATGGCTACTTTATTGCAGGATAAGCTGCTTATTTCTTCTTTGTTTGTGAACAAAATTATTGTTTTGACTTGCAGATGGAGGCATATATACATCTCATAGTCAAAAGTTTAGGCACAAGGTTGGATTTTTTTGTTTTTCAAAATCTATGAAATAACATGAAATTAAGTAATTAACTACGTAACAACAACAACAGTTAGTTGTTATTTAAAGACTTGAATATCAGCTGTTCTGGAATAGTACTTGCCAAGTGCATTTGCAAAACTCATCAAGCACCATGACTGGCTCTCACAAAGACCATCCCAGGAAAGCAAGACCAAAACCTACGTTTGCTGCAGAAAAGTTCATTTAGAGTTACCAGCCTCAAAAATCAGCAGTTAACTGCACCTCAGATTAGAGCCATTATAAAGGTTTTACAGAGCAAAGTAATGGACAACACTATTGATGGAGATTATTGTATATTGTGGAGAAATGGACACTGACCAGTTAGCATTCTAGCCATTACAATTTGGCCCTTGCCAATGTAACTTAAATCTTTACATTTGCTCATTCTTTCTTTTTTCAACACATCAACTTCAGGGACAAAATGTCCTGCTGCCTAATATTTACCCACCCACTTCCAGGTGCCATTGGCACGAGATATTGTATCTACAGTATAGCTACTGATAGAAGTGCCAAATTGTAAAGGTTTGATAACTGATCGCATCTTTAAAATTTCAGCTCTTGTCGGATGCTCCCAGTCTGCAGTGGTCTGTTCCCGGTTAATATTAAGCAGATGGTCATAATAGTATGGTTGATTGGTGTACATGACCCTTTTATATGATGTTTACATATTCATGTATGGTGTAGTTTTTGCCTAAAGTCATGATGGTTCCCTATACCTTTTACTGGCTATATGTGACTGTAATCTCTACATATCTCTATCGCATAAACTGCTGTAGATGGCTCTTTAAACGATGATGCGTGTCAAATGTGACTGAAGTACGTGATTTGCGACCTCGCTTGCTCCATCCATTAAGCAGAAATACCTTCTGTATGCGTGATTACCTTTGCTGTCAAGTCAAGCTAACACACACATACGCGTACACGTATCAGGCCAGTAGACCAGGTCGTGCAGCTGTGACTCTGATAAATAGAAATGAAGCACTGGTGGTAAAGGCTAGACAGAAACTGTCGCTCTCTCTGAATAATGCATGACTCAGCCAGTCTGAGACTAACCTGCTGCAGAGCTCACATTCTATTTACATGCAAACACAGTGCGCAGATGTGTGCTGGAATGGGGAGGTCGAAATTAATTTGAGCAAAAGTTGTAAGGTCATATGTTCACCTGTGATGGCCGGGTGGCCACCTTACCCGTCTTCCACATCTTTGTCATCGGTTCTGTTTTATTTTCAAGTACATTCACTCTAGGTGTTCTTTCTATTCATTTTATTTAAGCACTGGTCAGGGTCACTGTGACTCCAAAACCTACACAAGGAACATTAGGGAGAAACACACCCTGGATGTGATGTCATTCCATCACAGTGCAGTTTGCGTACTTATTCACACCTAGGAGAAATTTCAGAGGTGATGATCCACTTACGAGCTTATTACTTTTTATTCTGGAGATGGGATAAACCTAGATGAAACCCACAGAGACATACTGTAAGAAGAAAGAGGATGCAAAACTCAGCACAAACCAAATCTTCAGATTAAAATGGAAACCCTGGGTCCTTACATGCTGCCAGCAACTTTGAAATTGATTCCAGTTGCATTGCTTCACTGATAGCGCCCTGCTCATGCCACAGTCATCTACAAGAATGGCTTCACAGAATAATTTTCGGTGCCATGCATTTATTTACTGTAGCAAAATCTAATAATAGTTTATTAAATGTTCAAAACTATAGCAAATATAAATAAAACCATCTGCTAAACAGGACGGAAGTCAATGTAGCGCCTTCTCCTCTTTATAAGCCAACTAATACAAATGAACACTAACATCCAGTGAATCTGGGCTGATTTCTGATAAAGCCATCGCAAAGTGAAGATATTGTTATAGGGAGAGAGATCAGTATGATGCTCGCTCTACTACTTAACAATGATTTTTGTGCTGCAGTGCCTTTAGGGAAATTGACCCAGGATTGTGAATTTTTCTGTCATTTTTATTGGTTGGCTTATGAAGAGTTTAGAAACATCACATATTGCTTGCTAGCATTCAGGCAAGAATTTTTTTTTTTTTTCAGAAAAGGTAGCTTGACCTAATTTCCCGGAACATTTACAGGATGTTAACTTGTCTGAGTGTACAGTTTAACAGGATTAGGATGTTTTGGCGGTGTATGATTAGTCTTTGGCTCTTTTTAGTTATTTTGCCAAAATGATGATTGCACCAACATTGGGATAGCGTTGAAGGAATGAACCCAAAACAACATTGCAAATCTAACTTAGAACTTCAACTGAATTACAGTACTATGCAAAAGTCTTAAGCCACACCTCATTTCTTCATATTTTGCTTCCAAAAAGCTGGACTGTCCTGTTTTAAGTAGTCTTGAGCAATAATTCTCTATGATTCATAGGTTAATGTGTGGCTTAACAATGAAAAATTGTTCCTCTTAACTTAAGGCATGAACCAGTGAGAAACTGGTGCAGATGGTGACAGATAATCAGGCTGGTGATTAGTATACTAGTGTTGTTCAATGCTGAGTTGGTGGAACAGACGAGAGGGGAAATGAGGTTGCTGCTGAGGAAGTTACATAAGTAACCAATTTTTATTTTGTATTTACATTTTTGGGCACTTTGCAGTCTGTCGCAGTAAAACCGAATTAACCAAAATTATTTCATTTAGTCTAATATGAAGAAATGAGGGGTGGCTCAAGACTATTGAACAGTACTGTACATCCTTAAAGCACTCATACTGCTGATGTTAGGTTAATGTTAGCCACAAGCCCACCAGTGAACCCCCTGCTGAGAAGCACACAAAATTATCTGCTTCAAGTCAAAAACCAAACAACTAGACAAGTGCAATTTACCAAACCAGTAAATCAGGAAGCAGCAGGACAAAAAAAAAAAAAAAAAAAAACTAGCAAGGCCAGGGGCGGCACGGTGGCTTAGAGGTTTGCGCTTTCCCCGTCTGGGTTCAATTTCCGGCCTGGTTTGATTCCTGCCTCCGTATGCATGGAGTTTGAATGTTATCCCTGTGCTTGGTGGGTTTCCTCTGGGTGCTCTGTTCCCTTTCAAAGGCTTTCTCTCGATGCTGCGTGAAAACGCTATGGGAACCATTTTGTCCTGTTGCCGGTTGTGAAGCATGTGTGCAAGCACGCCAAATTTTTTGGCTATATATAACCTTGGTCAGGTGACGTCATCTGATTAGACGCAGCCGCAGGTTATAAATACTAGTGAGCCGGCGACAAACCTCAGATCATTTGTCTTCAGCCTTGTTCTGAGCGTGTCTGTGTTTAAACCAGCAAAATAAGAAGTGTTTAACTCACCGATATTGGAGTTTTAAACAAGATGTCCCTCCGTGTGTGATAATCCATATCGGAGGGCGATCTTTACTGCTTCGATTAAAAAGTGCTCGCGTGCCTCGCATTCCTTGAGAAGCTTCGAGCCGCGGCGCATTTTGGTCCTTAAAATTCACTTCCTCGTTGGATCGGGAAATCCCTCTGTCCGCTCTCAAGCGCGCCATGGGCTTCCTGTGAATGGGTAAGGATAAACATCCTATCTTGCTTAAACCGCAGAGATGGAATAATCTCCGAGCACTAGGAAAAAAAAAAAAAAAACAACGGCAGTTTCTGTCGGGTGGCCGGGGGGCGGAGCCTCAAGCTGCACTCCCCCCCTTAGCTTTCTCCATATGAGTTAACCCTTTCATGGAGTAAGCTGTATTAATCCTGTGTTTTCCTGCCATTGACTTATTTAGTTGTTTAAATATAGTTAATGTGGAATCGCAGAGTTATATGATGTAGCCCAGATAGAAGAGACGCTTCAAAAGCTATCTCTCTATTGGGACATCATCCTTCCTGAAAAGCTAATACTTCCTTTCAAGCTGTGTAGCCGGGCGTACGCCCTATCTCCCGGGCCACAGACTTGTCTCTGCATGCAACAAAAGCAGATGGCTCGTGCTATCGGCCGTTTTTATGGCTGCGATGGGTTTCGCGCGGAGGCATTTGTGGTTGAATCTTAGGCGCATCAAGGATAAGAATCGTGCATCTCGCTTTCCGGCCTGTTTGGCGATATCGTTAACTCGGTCGCCACTAGGTTCATGAGACGTAGTTATATGAACAAGCCTTCGGGAAATTCCTTCCCCGCCGTGCTCAAAAGTCGGGACTGTCGGCCACCCAGTCTCGACCGGGTCTGACACTTGCGAGGCGTGAAACACAAGGAGTGTGTTTTTGAGCCTGCCACCCCTTTTGGGGTATGACGCGCCTCACTAGCAGCCTCAAAAAGGGTCAGACTGGCATATTGTCTTCTTCACAAAGAAGCCCTGAGGTTCATGTGCCCAGGACCATGGGGGTGGCCCCCCCCCAATGGGGAGATGCACGCAGAATTTCTTCAAGAATGAAGTGGTCTCCCTGACACCCCCAGGAGGACGGTGTTTTTGCTCCGCCACCACTGGTGTTTCGGGCAACACCAGTCTCCAATAAAGTGTTAGTTCTTCGGTTTTTCCTGCCATGTTTCAGGATGCCGAACATCTAACACCCCCCCCCCCCCCCCCCCCCCGTTTAACCAAGTCTCCTTGGGTACTAAGCACTGTAGAGAAACTACAAGACTCAGTTCACATCACCATAAGTTGCTGGGGAATGGGGCCATGGAACATGTTCCCCTACCAGACAGTGAGTCAGACTACTACAATCAGTATTCCTTGGTTCCCAGAGGAACGGGGGGCTGCATCCAAATTTTTTGATTTCACGGGCTGTACCGCTATCTAAAATAAACAATACAGTTTCAAAATGTTGACTGTTAAAGTGATTGCTCTCAAATCCTACCAAGCGATTGATTTGTGACAATCGATTGAAGGATGCTTACTTTTATATAGAAATATTCCCACAACACAGGGAAAGACCTGAGGTTCGCTTTTGGGGGCCAAGCTTACCAGTATCGGGTTCTTTCAGTTGATCGAGCTTTCTCACCCGCACATATTATAATGCATGGATGTAGTTCTGGCTCTTACGACTACCACGGCATCCATATCTGAATTACATAGATGACTGGCTGGCCCAGTCTCATTAGCTAGCGCTTCGACATCAGCATGTCGCCCTAGCTCATCTTGTTTCTGAGGATTGAGACCCAACGCCACGAAAGCATGCTCTTTCCTGTTCTGATGATTTGGGTGTCACATGAGATTCAATCGTAAGCGGGCACAGCTGTCTCCCGCTCGTGTCGAATCCATTATCAACACCCTCAAGGAAATCAAGCTAGACCAAGAAAGTGACCATCACTTTCAGAGATCTTAGCTCTCATGGCAGCCGTATCCATGGTGACCTTTGGGCCTTCTGCACATGAGAACATTTCAGTTGTGGCTAAGACAGAGGATTTCACTCTAGGGCCGATCCCCAACAAGGGTTACGCGCCAGGTGCGCCAGGGCATATGAATGTGAGAGCAGTTGTAACTGTCCAGTCAATATCTGACACACGGGGAATGGAAACCCCAGCCCAATGTAGTCAGTCAATCTGGGAGAGATTTCATGCAGCAGAGGTGGACCGCTTTGCCTCGCAAGATCAGCAAATGTCCCGTTTACTACTCCCTGACTCTGGATCTAGTATCCCTCTTCAAGAGCTTATGCCCTCAAATGGAATGTTTTTAAAGGGTGACACTGGGTGAGAGATGCTATTGCCCTCTCCTATGAGGCGCTTGGGCTCACTTCGCCTCTAGGAAGCAGGGCCCACTCAACCAGGGGGATCGCCTCATTTATTGCACTAGCAAGAGGTAGTCCCCTGCAGCAAGTGTGTGCTAAGCAGATAGACCCAGTCCACTGCCGAAATGTTTCAGTGCTGGAGTTTCTGCAGGAAAAGCTTGTCCTCTGGCTTGTGCCCTAGTACTTTCAAGATGTACTTAACCGTGTCCTCACTGAACTATCTTCCGAAAGTTCCATTTGTAACAAGCACCCTACTGTTCTGAAGCCTTCTGTCCTCCGCCTTTTACAGCTTCGGAGCAGGAGAAACTTCTCTTACTGTCCAGTACGTGCTCTTCAGATTTAGTGTACGTCCACCGCATGAGCCAGTGGCTTAAGTCAGAGCGCCACTATACTGGGTGAGAGATGCTATTGCCCTCTCCTATGAGGCGCATGGGCTCACTTCGCCTCTAGGAATCAGGGTTCATTCAACCTGGGGGATCACCTCATCTTTTGCACTAGCAAGAGGTATTCCCCTGCAGCAAGTGTGTGCGAAGCAGGTAGACCCAGTCCACTGCTGAATTGTTCCAGTGCTGGAGTCCCTGCAGGAAAGTTGTCCTCGGGCCTGTGCCCAAGTACTCTCAGGATGCACATAACTGCATCCTCACTCAGCAATCTTCCGAAAGTTCAGCATACACCCTATGAGAGAAGCTATTGCCTTCTCCTATGAGGTACGTGGGCTCACTTCGCCTCTAGGAATCAGGGCTCACTCAACCAGGGGGATCGCCTCATCTATTGCATTAGCAAGAGGCATTCCCCTGCAGCAAGTGCGTGCGAAGCAGGTACAGTAGACCCAGTCCATTGCCAAATTGTTTCAGTGCCGGAGTCTCTGCAGGAAAGTTGTCCTCAGGCTTGTGCCCTAGTACTTTCAGGACGCACGTAACTGCATCCTCACTGAGCTATCGGCCTAAGTCCATAAACAACATCACTCTTTTATTGTTTTGAAGCATTCCGTCCTCCGCCTTTACAGCTTAGGAGCAGGAGAGACTTCACTTACTGTGTCCAGTACGTGCTCTTCAGATTTACGTCCACCGCATCAGCCAGTGGTGTAGGTCAGAGCAGCCTTTGGACGTCTTGGGGCCGCGGGATCGGCCGCCACTACACTGGGTGAGAGATGCATATTGCCCTCTCCTATGAGGCGCGTGGGTTCACTTCGCCTCTAGGAAGCAGGGCTCATTCAACCAGGGAGATCGCCACCTTTTGCACCAGCAAGAGGTATTCCCCTGCAGCAATTGTGTGACACAGAGGGTTGGTCCTCCCCGCAAACGTTTGTTACATTATAATCTGGATGTTCATGCTACTCCGGGCTCAGGGAAAGCCCCGAGTTAGCTGCCCAGGCATAGTTCTGAGACCTTCTCGGCTTTGTGCGCACACGCTACACAACCTTGGGGTCCAGACACTTGTAGTGCGGCGGCGTTGGTATTCTCGTTCCCATAGCGTTTTCACGCAGCATCGAGAGAAAGCCTTTGAAAGGGAACGTCTCGGGTTACTGTGCTGTAACCCTGTTCCCTGAAAAGGCGGGAACGAGATGCTGCGTCCTAATGCCGCACTACCGCTCAGACAAATTAATCTGAGGTTTGTTGCCGGCTCACTAGTATTTATAACCTGCGGCTGCGTCTAATCAGATGACGTCACCTGACCGAGGTTAGATAGAGCCAAAAAATTTGGCGTTTGCACACATGCTTCACAACCGACAACAGGACAAAATGGTTCCCATAGCGTTTTCACGCAGCATCTTGTTCCCGCCTTTTCAGGGAACAGGGTTACAGCACAGTAACCCGAGACGGTTTCCTCCCACAGTAGTGGCATATTAGGCAAAAAGAAAACTAACCGTATAGTGTGTTTACAAGACAAAGTATGAGTAAAATCAGTGAATTGTCACTTACTTGTCTTGAAAAAAGACAGGCTTCAGTCTCATCATTATTATTATTTACATTCTATGCCAGCTGTGCTATTAGGGAAACAGCAGTGTTCCTATTTTCACTTTCATGCCACATTGTGGCCAATTAGGCATCGACTGGTCAAAATAACCGTGCTTTGATATATTTTTTCTCTAAATCATCTCTGCGTTCATTTAGGAAGCATGATCAATACTGCCAGTGCTACAGAGAGTCCAATAAAATGTGGCAAATGTAAAATTGAATTGATTGCTCTGTTTGCCTATATTTCTTTTTTTTTTTGCACACAAATATGTCTCAGCTTTACATTTAGCTTGGTGTAATCAATAACATAGTTTACTGCTTTGGTCTGGTACTCATGTTCTCTCTGACTGTCTTTCAAAATGTTCTCCTAGGATGATTCCAGCCTCGTACAAGCTGTTCCAGTTGAGCGACCTGGCTTCTGCACGGGACTATGATCTCTGCGTCTTGGCCGTTTATGATGATGGAGTCACCGCACTCACGGCCACGCGCCTCGTTGGCTGTGTGTCGTTCAGCACTGAGCGTGAGTACCATCACTGCCGCTCACTCCATGACCAGTTCCTGGGTGGCACCATGATCATCGTCATCGGAGGCATCATTGTGGCCTCTGTGCTCGTCTTCATCTTTATCCTGCTTATGAAGTACAAGCTGCACAGCCAGCACTACAAGCAAAAGGCAGAGCGTGTCAGCAACGTCTGCTCACAGACCAATGGTGGCCAGCAAGGATCGGCATCCAACCCACCACCGCCTCGATCATCCTCTTCCTCCGCTTCGGCAAGTAAACCATCCATTCTTCTCAGTCAGGAGAGGCCAGAGTGTTATGGCGCTCAAGAGGGAGGCTATGGGGCACTCAAAGGCACCACAGTGGTGGACTTAAATCCAGAATATGGGAAGTCCGTCAGAGAAGAAGACTCAGTATCGCAATAACGCAGGGTCAAATCCCACCCCCCATCCTCTCCTCCTCCTTCCCATCGTCTGGTTTTGTTTTTTTCTTTTTTTTCTGGTGCTGGGGTGTATCTGCCTTACTGCGAATGCCCTCGTGTCCAAGGTAAGAAGATGTGTTTCCATTATTTGTTTGCTAAGTATTAGCATTTAAGCAACATAAGGTCAGAATGTCTTAGGATTTAATTCCATTTCTTGGGTAATAAATCAAGGATGAGGCAGATATTGCCATGTCCTAGGTGATAACCAACGCTTGAGGTAAAATAATCAATAGAAAATAATTTCCCAAGGTTTTTGCACATATACTTCATATTTTTCCTCATTTTTGCTAGAGGGTGAAAGAACCAATTTGTATCACCAGAGATTTGTTGTATGACATATGGTATATATACACACACACACACACATACACAAAAACACTCACACACACATACACAAGGGTGAGTCAAAAATTATCCGCATTCTAGGTATATTAAGACTTTTGTCTGCGTCTTATCGGCGCTTTCCGTCCAAGGCTACTTTCGATTAGGGCATGCCGTGCAGGTGTGAGCATGTTACATCGGTTCAGTTGTAACCATGGTGCAAACAACAATGGATGCCCAGCTTTTGATTTGCATGAAAGCAGAGCAGAGTGCAATGATTCATTTTTTGGTGGTGTTTGGATATTTGCAAATGAAATTTGCACCGATACTCTAAGGAAGGTATAACTGAGAGTAAACAGCAACAACCTCAATCACCGACCAGGAAAAAGTTCTAAGGTCAACCATCAACTGGAAAATTGATGCTTACAGTTTTCTGGGATTCTTAAGGGCCATTGGAACATTAACAAGAAAAAAATTCAGCAATCAACAGTGTCCGTTACAGTGAGATGCCTACTGAGAGCTGAAGCCTAAACTTCAGATTAAACGCAAAGGACTGCTATCCAAGTGTGATGTGATCTTGCATGACAATGCACTTCTGCAAACTTCTTCCCACACTTTCGACACTCTGCAAAAACTTTGTTTTGCGCTGTTAAAGCATCCTTCCTATAGTCCTGATCTCGCTCCATTGGACCTTCACTTGTTTGGTCCCTTGAAAGCAACTCTACGAGAACAAAGATTATTTTGTGATGGAGAAGTGAAGACAGCGGTACCTTTATGACTCGCAGCTCAGCCTACAACATTGTTTTAATGAGGAAATATGCAAGATTGTTGACTGATGGATAAAGTATATTGAAGAGCAAGAAGATTATGTCGAAATGTGATGTAATTGAGTTTTCTAGATGTTCAGATAATTTTTGACTCATGTGTGTGTGTGTGTGTGTGTGTGTGTGTGTGTGTGTGTGTGCGCGCGCGTGTGTGTGTGTAAATCCTCAATACTACCAATACTAACTGCGTTTAGCATTAGCATGAACCTGCATTTAATGCATATAACATTTAGCATTAGTATTAAATGTAGCATTCAACAAATAATTGATTTCAAAACACTTTCTTAAAGGATTACAAGGAATACAATGCCAGGCAGCAGGCATGCTAACTATGCTAGGGATCTGTCTTGAAAGAAAAGGGCTAATAAGGCATTTGAACAAGATGCTAGATTACAGTGTCTGAAAAAAAAAAATTCTTTCACCCTGTTACTATCCCTGAGGCGATCTAACACAAAGGCAAGATACTTGCATGCATATAAATGACTAACCCCAGCAAGATGTTCTCTCAAGTTCAGTTTTGGGGGGAAAAAAAGTGCATGACAGAACCCACAGAGTTTTTCTTTGCTGACAGCAAGAGCAAATTTGTATTGATAAGTTTCTCATGCAGAATAGTTATCTGTTTTGTTCAGGTAATCGAAGAACAGTCGGCTTCGGAGCTGAATAAGACAATCGGGATTCGCAAGTGCTAAATTGTTTTGACTGAAAGTACTGATGCTTGAAAATAAAAAAGTGATCAGCTGCCGTTCTCATTAATCATGAAGGTGTGAGAGGACTTCTCTCGGTGAGATCACTGGACTGCATTTTAAGTTTACATGTATACAGGGTCCCGGGGGCGGGTCTGGGGGTCAGGGCACACATATATACACACACTCACACACACTGTGGCAATTTAGCTTAATCTGCATGCCTTATGTGGAGGGACTATGGGAGGAAACCAGAGTACCCGGAGGAAACCCACCAAGCAGGTGGAGATCATGCGAACTCCATACACACAGACCCGAGGCAGGCACATGACCTTTTATCGCATTTAAAATTAGTATGTGACTTAGTATAGTTAGTATAGTTGAAACGATTTACAGCCATATTTAAGACTTTGACATAAGCAGCATAGAACAAAAGCTGTGTAATTCGCTCTCCAAATGGAGACACATGCTTCAGTAGACATGTGAATATATACTAATATATGTATTTTTTTTTTCTTCAGATTTGTAAAGGTAATAAGTACTCAAATCAATATTTGTCAAAATTACTGCTCATTATTAGTAATACAATATGAATAAGAAAAGAAAAGAAGTTTGCTACAGTAGGTACCTTGGCATACCGGCATATTATATCCCTTTGTTATGATTATGCCTGCTGGGGAATAACAAGCGTATTCTTTGCAAAGAGTTAGCAATGCGATTAAGTATCTGCATGAAGCAGGGGGTGTATTTGAATAAGCTTTACATCGCAGCATTACAGCTCCACAAAGAAAATGATGAAAATCCCTTCATTTGAGCTGCTGCTGTTGCTGCTGCTACTGCTGGTGCTGGTGCTGCTTCGTCCCCCCGCCTACACGTCTAAGTGCTTGTGGGAATAAGCAATCATGATAAAAATCACAAATCTTTCACAGCACATAAACGCATAAAGAGAACTAGGGAGACTAGCGAAGAATACGTTTCCCGCTTGGCTTGCCACTCGTCCTTCTCCTGGCTTCTCTCCTGCTTTTTGGATAACCAATTACCAGTACCCTGTCCACCCCGGAGACATTAGTTTTTTTTTTTTTTTTTTTTTTTAGTTGTAGCTCTGGTACAGTTAAGAGACTATTCTCCTCCACATCTGCGCTGCTTGAGCTTGAATGGAGCTCCGAGTATGACTGCTGAAAAGCCGGGTTGTTTTTCCTATTCATGGGTTTGCGAAAGGATAATGGCTGCTAGCTGAGTCTTTTGACCTTCCATGTTACCGCTTTCTGAAATAGCCAAGTCCATTTAGCATCGGTGCATAACCCAGGAGGGTCCTCTTAGGGAATTACCTTCCACAGAAGTGCATCTACAGAGGGCATGAAGTGGATTTAAAGACAGTGAAATCGGTGGTTGGGTTATGAAACCATGCCTTATACTGACAGAAATTAATTCTAGAATGGCTGACAGATGAAGGATGTCAGGTTCAGTCAGGGTCATGATCTGAGGGATGGAGAAATTTCAAAAGCTGTCCCTGACTGCCAAAAAATCAATGAACGCTGATCTTGTTCGCAAAGTGATTTATTATGTGGACGGAGTTTAAAAAGAGTTTCTTTTGCATTTCACAGGCTATCAGGTTCAGTGGTTAAAATATGCGCCCTTTTCAAATTTTGATTCTGCACTATAAGATAAGACAGAAGCGGCCGTCATGAAATTATACTGCCATTTTATATATTTCCGCTGTGTGGCTGTCATAAGTTAACGAGTTAACAACTTGAAGGTCTTGAACGCAGAAAGGAAAACGGAATGGCGCACTGTGTTCTCTAGCACACCTGGAAGGGATTTTCATTTCTCTCTCAGGCTGAAAAAGGAGATAGGGAGAGATAGATGGCATTGTGAAAGAGCTGGGGGAGAAGAGGGAGAAAAAATGTATGAAGGAAGAAAATCGAGTATAGATGATGCAGGAGATAAGAGCATTATGACATGGAGGGGAGAATGTGACTAGAAAGGGGGAGAGGGGGTCATACAGGCAGAGCTAAAGGGGTAAAGAGATCGAGTTAAGGAGATATGGAGACAAATGGGATAATCTTTAAAGTGAAGTCCCACCTTGGGACAGATATGGCGTATGGTGGGTAATTACTATTGTTTGTGTGCTGTCTAAAGTGGGCCACAACCTTCTCGCCGTCTCCCTACCAACAGCATTTCCCACCCAGAATCCCTCCTGACTGCAGCAGCGGCTAAAAATAGCTAACTGAAGAGGGCTTAGTGCTGGCCTGCCGCTGCCTGCAGATAGCTACCGGCATGAAACCCCTGTCTCCGCTTTTGCATTGTTAACTCGGAACTCTGAAATGTATGAATAGCTTTTCCCCTTTAGTAACTACTTATTAATAATAAGGGTTGAGGCTAATGAAGGTGGTTTAGGGGACGTAAGCGTGCCATTTATCACAGGCTTGTTTAGTAGCTGCTTCGTCAGCTACTAAACGTTGGAAAAGTTGCATGTAACTGAAATAAAGATGTGTGTAACTCAGCTGAAACTTTCTGCCCGATTTAGAAGTTTCAGTAGAGCTGATTCATGTATGTATACTATCATTCCAGTCATATATATATATATATATATATATATATATATATATATATATATATATATATATATATGAATGTGCAAGGGTCGTTCAAGTCAAACCGGGATTTTTGATTGTGCAGAATAACATAACACACATGAGAGTATATACGCACACAAACACATATACTCTCTCTTTATATGTGATTGTGTGCATATATACTATCATAACCTTGCACATATGTTTATAGAGAGAGAGTGAGAGATAAATAATACAGTTCAAACAGAGAGATATACTGCAAGCTGGTGACAAGATATGTCCATTTTCAACAATCAGGTTTCCTATTCTCTAAATATTTACAGGATTACTGCAGTGGGCTATGAGCCACCTCGCCTAGGATCATCATTCATGGATGTATGGCCTTCTCTAAAAGGGACGGGGTGGGTCAGGGTGCTAATGCTCTATGTTACTGATCAAAAGGATGGAGTATCGAACCACAGCTCTGCCAGGTTGCCACTGTTGGGCCTCTGAGAAAGGCCCTTAACCCTGTCTGCACAAACGGTGACGTATAATACTGACCCTGTGCTCTGACCCCAGCCTACTAACATGAAGCTGGGACATGCAAAGAATAAAGAATTTCACTGTGCAGTAATGTACAGGGGTTGGACAATGAAACTGAAACACTGGCCAATTTAGTGTTGGAGGGTTCATAGCAAATTTGACCAGCCTGGTGGCCAATCTTCACTGATTGCACATTCCATAAGAGCAGAGTGTGAAGGTTTAATTAGCAGAGTACTAGTACAGTTTTGCTTAAAATATTGCAATGCACACAACATTATAGGTGACAAATTGTTGGTGTCGTCTCGCTGACGCATCTGTGATCAAGACAGAAAGTCTTTGTGATGTATCAAGAGCCGCAATATCCAGGCTAATGTCAGCACACCACCAAGAAGGACGAACCACATCCAACAGGAATAACTGTCGACGCAAGAGAAAGCTAATGTCTGGAAGGGATGTTCGGGTGCTAACCTGGATTGTAACCAAAAACCAAACTGCTATAACCAAACATTTGGCACTCGTGCAAATGCCAAACGTCTGTTTCAGTGGTGCCAGGAGTGAAAATCTTGGGCTGTGGACAATGTGAAACATGTGTTGTTTTCTGATGAGTCCACCTTCACTGTCTATCCTATATCCGGGAGAGAAGGCATTCCCTAGGCCCAATACTTGTGCTAGATGGGCACGTCACTGCCAAGGACTACTGAACAATTCTGGAGGACCATGGGCACCCAGTGGTGCAAACATTGTATCCTGAATTATTGTGGTCTGAAACCAGGCGTTTCAGTTTCATTGTCCAACCCCTGTATATCTGACGAATAAAGGCTGAAGGTATAAAATGTTTGCACGATTCAAATGTTTTACTGCAGCTCATCACAAGTTCCAGCCTGACTTGAACACCTCCCGTATGTTTGAAAACAGCTTTCATGTAAATGCCCTTCTGAATGATTTCTAGGTTGGCAAATGAGGCCCAAGGTTTCGAACATGCTGAATTTACCTTCCATATGCTGCTCATTCGAGAATCTGTTAAGTCATGCATATTTATGAAATATTTCAGCAAAACTCTTGGCTAATGCAGAGATGAAAGAGGACAGTCGACTGTTCTTGTAAATATTGTGCTTACAGTATATACAGTATTGGGATCCATGGCCAACTGCATGGTAGAAAGACTAATTTAAAGGGTGTAATGTAAATGCTAAATAATAAAAAGCGATAACAAAATTAGGTAGATTTTCCAAGGTGTTTCTGTTTTCCTTATAACAGCATGCACTTACGACTATTAAATTTCAGAGTTGTGCTATCACTAACAATGATTCATGTTGTTTTTAGGAAACAGCTGTATTTAACACCTTTACTTCTTGTCCTTCTAGGCAAAATCAGTCTAAAGGGAAAATGAAATTGCCTGGGATTGGAGCCAGTACACTCCTGGGAGGAGAGGTGGGTGGAAGTCAGTAACTCTTTTCAGTCCCTTATGCAAGCTTCTTAACGAACAATGGATATTAATGAGCCTATTCGGAACATATGGGCAAAATTCTGTCCTACGCCGAGGCCATCACTCTTACAGAATATAATATGAAAACATGATCATCACTATTGGACGAGACAAGTGAACACATCACTAATGGAATCTGCCACTACTCTTTTACAAACCTGGGGAAACTAAATGAACGCCATGGTTCATTCATGCTATTCAGTCACTGAAGGATGTCCAGGCTGCAGAAAAGGAATGTTCTAGAATATTTCACATTTCGTAACAGAATGTGAAATGTTCCAATGTGATGCATAACACTCCATGGAAATCCAATATTCGAACAAACCATTGAAGTACAGACATGATAGCAAGTATCCATTTTTGGTGGACTTTTGGGGCACACTTTATGATATTCCACTCTTCTATTCTCTCTCAATCACTATGACTATTCTCTCTTTTATTAAAGGGAACTGGACATCGGACATTTATTCAACTGGTAATCAGGCATGGTTGTACTGTACGTGTGCATCGGAGATTTGTTTTAAAAAAATAATAATAACAATAAAGAAGAAAGGCCTCACCAGAGTTTTCTTAGTCACCATGTACTGATGCATTTATATTTCACATATATCAAAGTGGAATAATAATAATAAAGAAAAAGAATAAAACATTTTAAGAGCCAAGACACTGACCTTCACAGACATTAAAGACCGTATCCAATACAAAGCAGGCCACTTTACAAGGTTGCCTGATGAAATAAATTCTGTTTTTCTTTTTTCCCCCTCCAAATAACTGTGTATGTATTTGTATGTGAGGTAAACCTTCAGCCATCTCCTGATTTGAATTACACATGAAAATAATAAAGTCCTCGGATGGAATTTTATGCTTTCATAGATACTACATGTGGATTTATAAAGAAATAAAATATTTTTCTTCTAAATGTGTGAACGTTTATTTTTTCCCCCTCCTTTTCTCTTTTCATATCTGATGAAAGTGAATACTTAATGTATATTTGTGGCAAATTAGCATGGGTGGAAAAAGTACTGAGAAATTATTCTCAAGTGAAAAATAATGTACTGTAGATCACAAAGCTAAACAAAATGTATACTTTAAAATGTACTCAGTTATTAGAAAGTAATGGGTGAATATGGTTATGTCATTTTATTACCTCTTAAATGTGTATTTCTTTTGAAATCAAACATGCTACGTATTTTGCCCAAAACATAATTCAATATCGTTTAATTGCTGCTTATGTGTGCAGTAGCTTAAAAATTAATTACCTAGAAGTGAAATACCTGATTAATTATTATTACATCAAATTTTACTTGATGCATAGCTAATTTATGTAAGCTACTTAAATAAATGTTAATTTAACCTGACGTTAGCAATGGAACTAAGCTCGAAAAGATGGAAACGTAATCACAGCACCAAAACGCACTGAGATAGGAGAATTAGTAGTTAACAGATTATGGGCCAAACTTTGCTTAGTGATGATGGTAGAATAATTATAAAGGTCTTGATTAAAACAACATGCATGAGGAATCACAAAGGAGTTTTGATTTTCTGCAATGGAAAAGTACTCCAGTTACAGTACTTTTATCAGAAAAGTTTTTAATGAGAGTAATTTTGTAATGTAATTATTCATTCATTCATCTTCTATACCGCTTAATCCTGTGTTCAGGGTCGCGGGGGATCTGGAGCCTATCCCAGGAGACTTCGGGCACTAGGCGGGGTACACCCTGGACAGGGTGCGTAATGTAATTAGTTACTTTAAAAAGTAACGTCCCCCAACACTGGTAATAAAACACAACATTTACATTTAGGCATTTGGTAGACGCTCTTATCCAGAGCAATTTACAGTACAAAGGTGCTTTGAAGTTTTCGTTATTGGATAGATACATACTGTACAGTACACTGGGTTACTACATTACTAAGTATCATCAATCAAACACTGTTTGGAAGTTTATTTTAAGGGGGAGGGAATTAACCCAAATATTGTAGAAACAGATATGTCTTTAGTCATAGATTAAAGATTGCCAGTATACTATATGGACAGTATATAGTCCAAAGTACTATACAGACATTTTTACAGTGGTAGGACAGGGGGTTTTATCACCAATCTTCTGGTTTATCCATATTTAGTTGCAACCAGTTAGCTGTTTCAAACCATTTTATAATGATGAAAATTATGCTTGTATCAAAAAAAAAAAGAAAGAAAGAAAGAAAAAATCATTATAAAATCCTGGGAGTATACTGCTAAACCATTGGATTTGCGGAAGAATTTGTATGATTTGTCAAAAAAGTGTTTAGTAGTAAAAACATTTCTACATACACAATTGGGATTGGGAGTAAAGATTGGTGTGTCAGGGTAAACGATGCGTCCATCAAGCATAGCGCCCCCTGTACAAGCCTCTGAGGCAGTGATGATCTGGGGTTGCTTCAGTTTTTTCAGGTTTAGGCTCAGCAACATTATGTGGCAATAAAATGAATCCAGCTGTACCGAATGACCAGGTTATCACATCTATGGATTTTATTTCTCTTCCCTGATGGCGCAGGACTATTCCAGGACTCAAATCGTGACAGAGTGGTTCTGGGAGCATGAGGAATCATTTTCACATATGAATTCCCTACAACATTATGTGCTGTAATCAAAGCTCAAGACTCTGTGATAAAATCTTAGAGAGTGATCATTGTTGGCCAGGTTGTGTTTATTGCTAAATGTGTTGTGTAACATGTGAATACCACAACAAATGATGAAATGGCATAATTCATTTATTTTCCATGTTAAGCTTGAAGTGTATCCCAGGCAACACAGGACACAGGGAGGGGGACACTTATGGCAATCTAGTTTATTTTATAGTGTATTAATAATAAACTTAATGAGAGGCATTTTTTAATTTGGCAGTGGATGTTTAAATGAAAATGTAAGGTGTAAAAACTTTTTTTTTTCTTGAAAGTAAGCAAATGGAAAAAATAATATAATATATAGTTTTAATAACAATTTAATTATTTCCCATCCCTGCAAATGCACCTTAAATTACATACTGTATATAAAAACTGTCATTTTATTGTGCTGCAGTAAGCTCATCCTGCCAATATTCATAGATGAACGCATATTTTTTATGCCTCATTTAGTTCAGACATAATTGTGTATTGCTGTGGGTCATATTAGGCTTTGAAGACTCCGTGTCTCAGACAACCAGATGCAAAAATCCTCCTTATAATCCATTTAATCCCTGAATATGGCCTGGTCCCATTAAAATGATTTTAAAGGGTGTTTTACTCTTTAGAGCACCCTGTGAATATTGTTTAAAGGCTTTTACACACCATAAATAATTTATGACTGAAGGCAGTGAAATGTTATGTGGGTGGATTTGAGGGGCAATGTGGCAGTGATGGTTTTCACCACATGATGTCACTACTCACCCTGTCTGTGTCACTCCACTGCCCCACTGTTGTTCTGCAATTTTTTTTTTCTTGTCAGTATAGGAATGCTAGAATGTGAAGTCAGTTTATTTTTTCAGGCAAAATTAACAGTTAGGAGTTTGACTTTTGGTCTCTTTGGGATATAAGCAGTGAATATGAAAATGCATGCTGGGATTGCTGAGCATTTGTATTGCTTAAAGCTATCAGAATACCACCTAGGTCCATGATTTTTGTGTTTCTGTTTTATTAGTTAACCCGATACTACAACTAACATCAAGTGCATATGACTTACACTACAACATAAGGAGAGAATTGCATCAGTTGTGGGGGGAAAACGTATTGCATGGTTTGGGTTATTCACAATACTCAATACAAATTGTGAAGACTGAAGCTGTTCTTGACCCCAGGAGGTGTGAACTGTCATCTGAGACTCTGTTTATACCTGATTGTTTTATGTCCATGTTGTCTTAATCATTCATTTATCTTAATAAACTGCTTTATCCTAGTTACAGAAGCTAGTTGGCTTCCAGGAAGACTGGGCATGAGGTGGAAACACACCAGAGATGGGATGCCAATCCATTACAGGGCACCATGCAAAAAGAGGCACAGCCAGATGAAATCTGTGCCAAGATGCTATTCTCAACATGGCATTTATTGTGTACTCTGGGTTCCTGATCAGAGGGTTGAGGATTTGAGCAATGCCACCACCGGATTCCCCCGTTGGGTCATTGGGCAAGACCCTTAACCCCCTACCCATAAAATCCTCAGCCACTGGAGATGCAGGGCATCAGTGCCAGCCTGAATCCTGAAGAAATAGGTGGGTTGCAGTAATTGCTGTATAACCTGTGTCAGTAACTTTCATATTTATTGATCAATATTTTTCCTTTCGCTGGGTTGCCACATTGAATTAATTGATCTGCAAGATTTCCCGCATTGTTTCAGGTATTGTATGCACAATATGTTTGCAGTATTTAGATTTTTTGTTTATTTGTGTATTTGACATCCTTAAACTCAAATCAAATGTAGTATGACAAAGTATTGTGAGCAGATACAATTAGGAGAGAGGGATTGAATTAGGTTTTACACTGCTTTGATTTATACTTGCTTTAATAAGCGCTACTTCACTATTTGAACATACAGTATTGCGCAAAAGCCTCAGGCCACCCACATGTCTTAATTATTAAAATGAAATGATTTAGATTTAAATCAAAGAAAGGGAACAAAAGTTTTACTATGACAGGCTGCATTGTGCCTAAAGATACTATTTTTAGAAATTGATGATTAATGTAGCAAACTCAGCAGCAGCCTCATTTCCCCTCTCGTCTGTTCCAACTACTCTGCCTTCAGCATCACCAGTATACTAATCACCAGCCTTTGCACCTGTATAGCACTGGTTTATTCATTAAGTTAGATGGTTTTATGTTTGAATGATTCATAGGTGATTGTATAGCTTAACAAACTAAAATCATTTCCCTGATTTTCATGTCACTGCTTAGGTACAAGGACTGGACTGAAAATGAAAGACAAAAAATTGTGCTAAAAAAAGTCCTTCAGGATGCCTGGGGAACTATTCCTCAAGACTACATAAAAAAAACTGAAAAAAAAGAAAGCCTGGCTCTTTGGAAGAAAATATGTAGAAATGAGGGCTGGCTCAAGACTTTAGCACCGAACTGTATATCCCTATCTGGATATAACCTTGGTATTCAATGACTGGATGCGAACAGTGCCAGAGGCGCATTATACATATGGGTGCAATCCATCTGTCATCCTCATCAGACTCATAGTTCCCTGAGTGTACATTAATCCTAGTTTATCATTTAGGAAGCAGTTTAATAGAAAGTCCTCACTGATAACTAAAGCAGTTGAAATGCTCTATGTTTACTGTGAGCGTCTCACACATTGGCAGTCTTTAGCAATCTAAGAACTAAATAAGCAAGTTCATGACATCCTATCCAGCTCAAGATCTCCACAGGTCTCTGTAGCAGAATACATTAACACCCTAATCTGATTCCGGCGTGTTATGCCACCGAATCGCAGATGGTCAAACATTCAATTTGGCGCAATTCAGACACAGATTTGTTGTGTCAGCTCAGCTGTGTGCTCACGTCAAAGTTTTTTTTTTCTCTCTCTCTCATTTTCTGTCCCTGTTCCCATAGATTTTATGTGCCAAGACTGAGAAATGATTGCCGCTGAGAATTAGTACATATTTGATGTTCTGAGTTCTGATATGATGATGACCCTCTTCATCGTTTTTTTTTTTTTTTTTTTGCATTCATTAATTCAGTTGCGCTAAAAGAGTCGTAAAACGAGCTGTAATTGCCACAGCTGCTGTATTGTCTCTCATTAGGAGGCGAGGGAACGAGGAGTGTTTCCGGCATCTGAGCATTCGGATCAAATCCTATGAAAAGCTTGTTCTGAAATCAACTCTGTCTGTCTTAACCAGAGTTCTGAAGCTGATAGAAATGTTTGAAACCTTGGTGTTGATTAGATTTCTTTGTCTGCGATTTGTTTAAATTTACATTTAATTACAAAGCATAAATGAAAGCCTGATGCTTTTGATTAATTAACGCAATAATACACAACACAAACTTTCACACACACACACACACACACACACACACACACACACACACACACACACACACACACACACACACACACACACAGAGTACATTGTGCTGTTTATCATATGAATATTTGCTGCTGAGTGTCAAACACTATTTGGTTTATTGTGAAAGTGTTTTAGATTCAGCATAGAGTTAACATTGCAGCATAGGCTGTGCATCCCGAATACTGTTCATACAGGGGTTATATAATAGTTCTGGATGTGAGTGATGATGACCCACTTACTGTATCTCTCTCTCTCTCTCTCTCTTTCTCTGTCACATGGATCCTCATCCTGTCCCGGTTTTATTTTACCAGAAATCTTCCTCATGTGTGACTGACTATGTCCACATGGAAAATAATCAACATCGGCCTGGTAACTAAGTTGGCACGGTGGCGTAGTGGTTAGCACTGTCGCCTTGCACTTTCAGGGTCTGGGGTCGGTTCCCATTTCGTGATCTGTGTTTGTGGAGTTTGCATGTTCTCTCTGTGCTTGGTGTGTTTCCTCCCACTGTCCAAATTGGCAGTAGTATGTGAATGAGAGAGTGTGTATGTGTGCATGCGATGGATTGGCACCCCGCCCATGATGTGCCAAGTTTCCTGGGATAGGGTTCAGACTCTCCTTGTATACAGGATAAAGCAGTATAGACAATGAGTGAGGGTAGTAACTACTGTACAACTATCTTCCGATCATTATCATATTATTTTTTTTCATCCATCTAGGAACCAATGTCGTCTAACTAGGGACCGTGGAGGCCAATAGTGATCATTGTACTGTATTTATGCCCATTTTGTACGAGCGTGGTAGGACAACACTCACACATTCATTCACACACTACTGGCAGTTTGGGAATGCCAGTTAGCCTAATCTGCATATCTTTGGACTGTGGGAGGAAACAGTTGTAACTGGAGGAAACCCACCAAACATGGGGAGAACATGCAAACTCCATGCACACAGACCCAACACGAGAATCAAACCCGGGACCCGGAGATGCAGGGCAACAGTTCTAACCACTAAGCCACCATGGGGTTGTGTTCTGAGCCCCCTGCTGTACTCTTTGTACACCCACGACTGCGTGCCCACTACCAACTCCACCTCCATCATCAAGTTTGCTGACGACACCGTCGTGGTCGGACTGATCACCAACAATGATGAGTCAGACTACCTAGAGGAGATTGGAAATCTGGAGAACTGGTGCCAGAGGAACAATCTCCTCCTGAACGTCAGTAAGACAAAGGAGCTGATAGTGGCCTTTAGTACAAAGCAGGAGAGGAACTACCAGACCCCCGTCATCAACAGGAGCCCAGTGGAGAGAGTGGACAGCTCCAGATACCTCGGTGTTCACATCACGCAGGACCTGTCATGGTCCTGTCACATCAACACCGTGGTGAAAAAAGCCCGGCAGCGTCTCTACCACCTCAGACGCTTGAGAGACTTTAGACTGCCCTCCAAGGTGCTCAGGAACTTCTACTCCTGCACCATAGAGAGCATCCTGACGGGAAACATCACGACCTGGTTCGGGAACACCACCATGCAGGACATGACCACAAGAGGGTGGTGCGATCAGCTGAGCTGAGCTGACATCACTGTCTATTTTGCAGATCCAGGGTAAAAACGCATGTGACATTTTATTGATTAATTCACACCGATATTTTTGAGATTAATGTTCTCTCCTGAGGACATGGAGCGAGCATAAGTAACTCGAAAGAGATAGCAATCCAAGTTGTGGACTGAACTGGATCAAAATTCAAAAGGCTAAATTTTAGAAGTAAAATATGTCCGATGGAAAATACACTTGCATGTCCTATCAAATGCCACTGATTTCTTTGCTTCCTTGGTGGAGTACAACATGTCCTGCCAATCTTTGTCTCCTATTGCTTTTTAAAGCTACACAAAGTCCACTTTGCGCCCTCTAGCTTGAGCATCATGGCAGAGCTAATGGCCTTGGCAGACATACACTTGTTCAGTGATGGAGCATGTGTATAGCCGTCATTCCTCTTGCCTCTGGCCTGCATAATCTCTCCATCTCTCCTTATGCTGTTTCCTTTGCAGGTGATGTCTTGTTTGGCTTATGCCCTAGAACCATGTTTCAGTTAAGTGCCTCTTTACCATACTGCTTATTAATTGTTTCCTCTGATTAATCCAAACATTTTTATTAATTGACAACACGCCTCCCTGCTTAAATGAATGAGTGTTACATGATGTGTTAATTTTTTTAATCTCTCTCTCTCTCTCTTTCTCTCTCTCTGAGTGCAGCTGGAGTGTGTTAGAGCTCTTCTACAATCAGTAAATGCCAGCATCATGTCCTCCTCAGTGCCAGACCCTACAGGGAGTTGTCGACATCAGAAATGTTTGGGCCAATATGGCTTTCAAGCCAGGTGCCAAATTCTCATTTTCTGTCAGCAATTTCCTGGCACACAGTTTGACAGCCGTGTTCTAAATATGACATTTGTACTCAGAGGTAATACATGACGCACCAAAAACCAAAATTAGCCACTCATACGAGGGACGTTCAAGTCAAATTGAGACTTTGGGCAGAATAATGGGCAAGTGTAAAGATCTTAGCAACTTTATCAAAGGTCATGAGGGCTAGAGGACTAGTTCTGGGTATCTGAGCAACGGCATCCTTTAAACTGGCCACAGGGTCATTGGTCTGATCCCACAGAGCAGCTTCTGTCGTACGAGTTGCTGAGAAATGTCAGAGGACACAGTGCATCACAGCTTGCCGCATATATGGCTGCGTAGCTACGGACCAGTCAGACTATCCATGTCGAACCCTGTCCACCACCTACAAGAGGATATGTGAACATCAGAACTAAACTTTGGAGCAATTGATGAAGGTGGCCTGGTCTGAAGTGTCATGATTTCTTTTAAGTCATATGGACAGCCTGGTGTATATGCATCTGAAGAAGAGATGGAAGAAGAATAGACTATGAAAAGAAGTCAAAGAGGCAGTGTGAGGCTCTGGGAAATGAGGCTGAGGCTCTGGAAAACCTTGGGTCCTGACATTCGTGTGGTGTCAAAATGGATCTAGTAAGGGCTGCTGAGAGTGCAAACCTTCATTCCAGCCAAGCAGAAGCCATACCTTCCAATCTACTAAAAGATAAGAACGATAAATTATACAGATGAGATCAGGTGTGGCTTCTGCTTGAATGGAATGAAAGGTTACAGAAACACTGCCCCTTACTGAACCTAGTGTGACCCCCCCTGCTCTGACACACAACTCCATAATGGCAGTGGTCTTGTTCAGCAGGATTATGTACACTCTGCCACAGTGGGAAAAAAAATGACAGTGAGCTCAAGGTCTCCAGATTCCCCAGAACTTAATCTTATTGAATAATGTTTGGATGAGCAGGACAAACACAATTGATCCTCAGAGGCCCATGTCACAACATACAGGACTTAAAGGATTTGCTGCAAATGTCTTGGTGCCAGATGTTCTTGTGGTTCTCATGCCTTTTTGGGTCAGAGCTGGTTTGGCTTTTGTTCATTTTGTTAATACTTAATGTATCTACACCATACCCACACAATGATAATTATTTCTTTTTGTGATTTTATTAGATTCATCACATGCAAACTGATTTGCATCGTCTCACCATTCCACCCTATGCCCAGACTTTATCATCACAACACCAAAGATTGAATGAAAGAAAGGACGGGGAAATGTGTGGTTGCATTAAAACAGCCCACCTCTCTATGTCCATGACCCCAAGTTCTGCATCAATATCTGAAAGCAAATATATTTAACAAGCCTTTTGAAATGTAAAAGCTATACCATAGTTAGAGCTTAGTTCATAATAATCCAAAACTTCACTCAGGCATTACTCACTCACTCACTCACTCACTCTCTACACTGCTTATCATCTACATGGTCATGGGAGGTCTGGACCCTATCCCAGGGGACTTGGGGCATGGTACAACCTGGATGAGTGGGCAGAAAAACCCTGTTGCAGGGCACAAGTATGCCCACACTCACATGCTCACTCACACAATATGGGCTGTTTGGAAACACAAATCTGCATCATTGGATTGAAATGGAGTATTCCCATCCAGCAAGGGGAGACATGCAAACTTCATGCACAAAGACCAGATGGGGAAGGCGATCTCTTCACCCTGGAGGTGTGAGGCCACAGTGCTACCACTACTCCACCATGCCGCCACTCAGGAATTGGTAGTACTTTTTAATCACTGTGACGTCGTACTCAATGTCCATGTAGTGTAGATAAAATGCGGGCAATCTGTTAACAATTATTTTGACTGCTGCATTCGGGATTAACTGAGGCTTGTTTATGCATATACTGAAACATCCAGAAATCAAGGTGTTAATGCCCTGTATTTTGCACTTTTAGGTAAAAATCACCCAAATTGCATATTCATTAAGGCAAACATTTCAATCAGGGCCTAAGTGTGCAATTATCCCCTGGGACCTCTGTGCATGTTTTAACAATATGCTTATATCTGTCAGTGAAAAAGGCTTTTCAAATGTTAAGGGAACGCTTTGCATTTTTGGTTAGGCCATGTCATGTTATGTAAGAAAAGGCATAATGAATTGGAAGAAAACAATAATCACCAAGATCACCAAGGCTAAATCTCTTCAAGCAGCTCTTAATCATGTTGGTCGTTATGCTTAATGAAAAGCATTCCAATACTAGCGGGTCTAACAAGATGAGGTGAGAAAACCTTGCGGTATATAATCTCACTCGGTTCATTTACTTTGTTCACTGAGGGTGCATTGTGCCCCTGTGTTTCCTTTTTTTATTTGTGAGTGCTTGTTTTAATCTAGAACCTCTCTGAATTCCCAACTGCTTTTGGCAAGCCTAAGGGCTTCTGGATTGGCAGCAGGCTGAAATAATGAGAAAGATGAGTAGGCATGTGAGAGAAATGCGGACTTATTCTTTACCTTGACTTATTATCACAAATCCCCCCTGTTGGCATGCAGCACATTTTCTGGAAGGTTAAGCACTGCTACTGTGTAATTTTGGTTTCAGTCCATGTGCTGTTGTTTATGTTTTGATATGATGTGCCATTAGTCTGGTCTTCATCCCTGTTCATAGACTGCATGATTAATGTTTTCACCTTTTCTGTGTCACACTTTAATTAGTTCGGTAATTTATGTCCTGTTGTTTTGTTTCTGCAAGGCAAAACCTTTACCGAGGCCTGACGCTCATTTTCATAATTTATACAACTTTATTCTGTATAGAGGGTCATGGGGGGCCTGGAGCTTATCCCAGAAGACTTAGGGGTCGGGGTACACCCTAGACTGGGTGTCAATCCATGGCAGGGCACACAAAAATACACTCACTATAGGCAATTTGGGAATTCCAATTTGCCTAATCTGCATGTTTTTGGACTGTGGGAGGAAACCGGTGCACCTGGCGGAAACCCACCATGCACATGGAGAACATGCAAACTTAATTCACATATACTTGAGATGGGAATCCAACCCGGAACCTGGAGGTGCAAGGAGACAGTGCTAACCACCATGCCACTAGTAATCAGTACAGGTAAATCAGTGTGTGATTCTGCTTATGCACTTTTGGGAGGATATCAGACACCAGTTGAAACAGTGGTGGTATTAAAAATTGGTCATTTCATAATTTAATTAAAGGTCTACAAACAACCCATGTTATATTAATAACCACTGAAACTAATATCTAACATAAACAGTGGTATACAGTGGTGTGAAAAACTATTTGCCCCCATCCTGATTTCTTATTCGTTTGCATGTTTGTCACACTTAAATGTTTCTGCTCATCAAAAACCGTTAACTATTAGTCAAAGATAACACAAGTAAACACAAAGTGCAGTTTTTAAATGAGGGGTTTTATTATTTAGGGAGAAAAAAAATCCAAACCTACATGGCCCTGTGTGAAAAAGTAATTGCCCCCTGAACCTAATAACTGGTTGGGCCACCCTTAGCAGCAATAACTGCAATCAAGCGTTTGCGATAACTTGCAACGAGTCTTTTACAGCGCTCTGGAGGAATTTTGGCCCACTCATCTTTGCAGAATTGTTGTAATTCAGCTTTATTTGAGGGTTTTCTAGCATGAACCGCCTTTTTAAGGTCATGCCACAACATCTCAATAGGATTCAGGTCAGGACTTTGACTAGGCCACTCCAAAGTCTTCATTTTGTTTTTCTTCAGCCATTCAGAGGTGGATTTGCTGGTGTGTTTTGGGTCATTGTCCTGCTGCAGCACCCAAGATCGCTTCAGCTTGAGTTGACGAACAGATGGCCGGACATTCTCCTTCAGGATTTTTTGGTAGACAGTAGAATTCATGGTTCCATCTATCACAGCAAGCCTTCCAGGTCCTGAAGCAGCAAAACAACCCCAGACCATCACACTACCACCAGCATATTTTACTGTTGGTATGATGTTCTTTTTCTGAAATGCTGTGTTACTTTTACGCCAGATGTAACGGGACACTCACCTTCCAAAAAGTTAAACTTTTGTCTCGTCGGTCCACAAGGTATTTTCCCAAAAGTCTTGGCAATCATTGAGATGTTTTTTTTAGCAAAATTGAGACGAGCCTTAATGTTCTTTTTGCTTAAATGTGGTTTGCGCCTTGGAAATCTGCCATGCAGGCCGCTTTTGCCCAGTCTCTTTCTTATGGTGGAGTCGTGAACACTGACCTTAATTGAGGCAAGTAAGGCCTGCAGTTCTTTAGATGTTGTCCTGGGGTCTTTTGTGGCCTCTCGGATAAGTCGTCTCTGCGCTCTTGGGGTAATTTTGGTCGGCCGGCCACTCCTGGGAAGGTTCACCACTGTTCCATGTTTTTGCCATTTGTGGATAATGGCTCTCACTGTGGTTCGCTGGAGTCCCAAAGCTTTAGAAATGGCTTTATAACCTTTACCAGACTGATAGATCTCAATTACTTTTGTTCTCATTTGTTCCTGAATTTCTTTGGATCTTGGCATGATGTCTAGCTTTTGAGGTGCTTTTGGTCTACTTCTCTGTGTCAGGTAGCTCCTATTTAAGTGATTTCTTGATTGAAACAGGTGTGACAGTAATCAGGCCTGGGGATGACTACAGAAATTGAACTCAGGTGTGATAAACCACAGTTATTTATGTTATTTTTATGTTATTTTTTAAGCAATCACTTTTTCACACTGGGCCATGTAGATTTGGAGTTTTTTTTCTCCCTTAATAACGTAAACCTTCATTTAAAAACTGCATTTTGTGTTCAATTATGTTATCTTTGACTAATAGTTAACGGTTTTTGATGAGCAGAAACATTTAAGTGTGACAAACATGCAAAAGAATAAGAAATCAGGAAGGGGGCAAATAGTTTTTCACACCACTGTATGTCTGTTTAGGGGGCCATATTATATATCTATATCCTCTCACTTACTCACTCATCTTCTATACCACTTTGTCCTGTATTCAGGGTCTCGGGGTCCTGGAGCGTATCCCAGGAGGCATAGGGTACAAGGCAGGTGGTGTGTAAAACCCTGGTGGTGAGGAAGGTGGACAAAGGCAGAGCAGAGGACAAAGTGGTGGAAGTTGAAAAAGGAAAAATGGTGTGTAGTCTTTAGGGAGGAGTTGAGACTATGGGTGGTCAGGAGGTGCTTTCAGTTGAATGGACAACTACAGCCAATGTGATCAGGGAGACAGGTAAGAGGGTACTTGGTGTATCATCAGGTAAGGGAAAAGTGGACAAGGAGACTTGGTGGTGGAATGTGGAAGTCCAGGAGTGTATACAGGGAAAGAGGCTAGCTAAGAAGAAGTGGGACACTGAGAGGACTGAAGAGAGTAGACAGGAGTACAGGGAGTTGCAGCGTAAGGTGAAGGTAGAGATAGCAAAAGCCAAACAAAGAGCATATGAGGACTTGTATGCTAGGCTGGACAGTAAGGAGGGAGAGGTGGATCTGTACAGGTTGGCGAGGCAGAGAGATAGAGATGGGAAGGATGTGCAGCAGGTTAGAGTGATTAAAGATAGAGATGGAAATGTACTGACAGATGCCAGGGGGGTGATGGGAAGATGGAAGGAGTACTTTGAGGAGTTGATGAATGAGGAAAACGAAAGATAACAAACAGTAGAAGAGGTGACTGTTGTGGAGCAGGATGTAGCAAATATTAATAAAAGTGAAATGAGAAGGGCGTTGAAGAGGATGAAGAGTGGAAAGGCTGTTGGTCCTGAAGACATACTTGTGGAGGTGTGGAAGTGCTTAGGAGAGGTGGCAGTAGAGTTTCTGACTAGTTTGTTTAACAAGATCTTGCACAGCGAGAGGATTCCAGAGGAATGGAGGAGAAGTGTATTGCTGCCGATTTTTAAGAACAAGGGAGATGTGCAGAGCTGTGGCAATTACAGAGGTATAAAGCTAATGAGCCATACAATGAAGCTGTGGCAAAGAGTAGTGGAAGCTAGGTTAAGGGCAGAGGTTAGAGGCAGTTACTCAAGAGATAAAGTGTTGTTTAAGATGACATGGGGTTTTCCCAGGCACCTGCTCATGTCTCTTTCCACTACTGCACACTGTTCCAACCTACGTTGGCCAATGCTGGCAACAAACAATTTAGTGTAATTAATGATTGTTAAAGCTCCTGTAATGTGGAGTGATACATATAGATACTTCCCAGTGCTGTTAGCATCTATTACCACTTCTAAGAGCACAAAATAGCCTTTGAAAATCGCTAAACGGATAGCAGAATCTAGCCAATCAGACACACCTGTGAGGGGTGAAAAGGGTGAATAGTGCTATCTTCCTAGTATGTTACCCCCATTCTTTGTACGTAGTTGGTAGCTGTCATGGGATAAAGGGGAGTTAGAGCTAGTGGGAGGAAAGAAAATGAGGAAATCATTACTGTGCTCCATCTTTATGCTATAAAGCTAAATAGGACAAAGATATGAAAATGATTGTGAATATAAGTCTTGGGATGAGGAGTAGCTGTTGTTATATGGTAACAGTCATTAAAGTATTCACATGGGGCCATTAAAAACAGCACAAGAAGAGTCACAGGTCCAGAAAGCCCTAAGCACAAGTAAAGCATCAGGATGAATCAGACAAATCCAGAGTGTGAAATTATCTTGGACTTACCCCCTAAATTAGAAGTCCAGGATTTTATATATGTCCAGATCCTTATCCAAATCAAAATATAAAAGCCTTGTCCACAATTGAAACCTAATATTATGTCCTTCAAATAGGTCAGATTCCATCTGTCTAGTTCAACCACAGCACAATTTCATTATGCCTATGTGTTCTGCCCCCTGTAAGGACACTTCTTCATGGATGACAGCTTAGCAAGAAGTGCTGTCATTATTTACTGCAATTGCAGTTTGACAGCAAAAAAAAAAAAAAAAAAGTTATGGACAGCATTAAAATTCAAAAACGTGCATCTTTTCCTTTCTCGTGGACACTCAAGAGATGCCGCTGTTTTCGAATCCATATTTAGAGACATCGTTAGACTTTCCAGAAACTTTTTTTTTTCTCAATAAGGCAAAAGAGGGTTGGTGAAGGCACTGTACTACATTTTGATGTCTATTTGAATGCTGAGGAGATGGGTACACAAACACAAACCTGTTTGGTATTCTGAATGTATTCATGGTAAGAAGAAAGAGCAGCCTCTAGTTCATAAGCATGAGCAATCCTTGTGTGCACAGGATAGTCTCAAAAGCAGACAACACAAGTATATACTATAGGTTATGAATGGTTTAAAATAGCCATATATGCAAAAACAAACTGTTGTTGCCATGCTTATTAATCACAATTTATCTTGAGATAATGTGCATGTGCACCTAGTCAACTGAACCTTGCAACATCATATCCATGAATATCCATATACATGTACAGTGGGGAAAAGTAATATTAAGACTGGTTAAGTGATAAGTCATGGTAATATATGTTCAAATGGTCATCATCATTAGGAAAATATGTTATTTGCTTAATATGTGCTCATTTGTTTTTCATTGCATGTACGTGTCAGAATTTAGCTCGTTTGTAATTCTGGGAAGCATGTTGTTACTTCAGAGCTTCAGGGTCTAGCATTTAAGAAGTTTTGATGTTCTACCTATGTCTGTCTGTGTTTCCTCCAGATACTACCGGTTCCTTCCACCCTTCCCAAAACATATGTGTATTGCCTGTAAATTACTTAAAATTCATCCATGTTGGAATATATGTATGTGTGGTGCCCTGCAAACAACTGGTTTTCTATCTGGTGTCTTTTTATAGCCTGTGGCATCTCATAAACATCAGTTGGAATGTCTTCTAGGATATAATGATTCTTCTAGTTTTTTCACTTTTACACTAATCATATAAAATTCTACAATTGAATGCATTAGTCACTTGTTTACTTGGACCAAATGGAATTTGCTGAGAAGATAATATGCTTCTTTCATGAACATATACAAGAGCCTTTCATATACAGTACATTCTTCACAGTTTCAGGTTTAAGTGAAAATTAAATCAAATCTTCACTTGCAGAAATGAAGATAGCAAACTATACTTTTCATTCTTGCCAGTTACCATCAAGGACACATATTTTACCTAGAGATCCTTTACCCATCTTTTACCTAGGAAAGTGCCTGTGATAGCTCTTCAGACTAATTTACACGGGGGGGGGGGGGGGGGGGTTGAAGGTCCCTTTATATACAATAAGTAGTGGTCCTCAATCACTGGGCAACGGACCAGTACTAGGGCAGAAATAATATAAAATGTTTATGTATTGTTTTTTTGTGGGTTTTTTTTTTTTTTTTTTGGGGGGGGGGGGGATAATCTCCCATTCATTTCTATTTATACCTCTTTCCTAAATTTTTCTGTCACATTTTTGATGCCCAATCAATAAAATTAAGTTAATATTACAAACAAACTCTAGCTAAAAAAAGTAAAAAACAGAAATCTCTAGGGAGATTCTTTGAAAACAAGAAAAAACCCAATGCTGACTTGTCAGTAGAATTTAAGACTGCCAACAAGTCCTAATTATGGGTTTATTCGGACAGGTGATTTACACAAATTGATTCCAAGCCTGACTATCCATTGAAGCTTTCAAACCTGTTTTGCCACATTCAAGAACACTGCCTTAAAAGACAAGCCTTTGGTGTTTTTAAAAGAAAGAAATGTGAAGTGATTATTGAAGCCCACTACATCAACAAATGTGGCTGCACTGAGAAAATCAGAGCAATACCACCTCCTTTTATACAGGAGTTAGATGGCTTTCTATATGTAAATTCCTGGCCAGAGTGTTTGAGTTATGAGAACCGCTCCAGAGATTTCTTTCGGAAACGTCACCACTGGCAGTACATTTCAGTAATTCAGAATGTGTCGCAAATCTCGCTTACTTACAGTATGTGACATATTCAACCTACTCAACGAACTCAATGTCACTTTGGAGTAAATGACAACAAATTGGTGAATAGTGGCTGCATTCCTGGGATAGGCTCCAGCCTTAATGCTTTTTTTAAGAGTGCAACCACCAACTCAAACTTTTGGAACCAAAAACAAAACTATTATTTTATACAAGTCGGCATAGTGGTTAGGAGTGGTTTGTTAGTAGTTAACCCTGGTGTTGCACACCTCCAGAGTTAGTGGATGGGATCAGACTTGCGGTTGCCTTCAAGTACTCCGGTTTCCTTTCATAGTCAAAAGACATGCAGTGTAGGGTAATTGGTAATTCCGAATTTCCAACAGCACACAAAAGTCGCGGTTCGACACATACCTTGGTTTTAAACTGAAGTGAATTGAAAAAATGCAGTTTATTTTCACACCTCATAAATTTATTAAAAAGGATATTGTTAAAGGATATTAAAAGGATATTAAAAAGGATATTGTTATTTACATGAGTGATTTTCCTATTTGCTCTGAATTTGTATGAAATAAATAAAAGTTCCCTTTTTACTAATAATGTATGAGAAGAAACGTCTCGGGTTACATTTCTGTAACCCTGTTCCCTGAAAGGCGGGAACGAGATGCTGCGTGAAAACGCTATGGGAACCAGTTTGTCGCGTTGCCGGTCGTTGAAGCATGCTGTGAAAACACGCCAAAGTTTTTGGCTATATATAACCTCGACAGGTGACGTCATCTGATTAGATGTAGGTGGAGGTTATAAAAACAGGTGAGCCGGCAACGACCTCAGATTAATTTGTCTGAACAGCCGTCCGGTCATGTGGTAGTGCGGCATTGCGACGCAGCATCTCGTTCCCGCCTTTCAGGGAACAGGATTACAGAAATGTAACACGAGACGTTCCCTAGCAAGGCTACACTCGATGCTGCGTGAAAACGCTATGGGAACGAGAATACCAACGCCGCCGCACTACAGGTGTCTGGACCCCAAGGTTGTGTAGCGTGTGCGCACAAAGCCAAGAAGGTCTCAGAGCTATGCCTGGGCAGCTAACTCGGGGGCAGTGAGCCCGGAGTAGCATGAACATCCAGATTTATAAATGTAAGAAATGTGTGCGGGGAGGAACCAACCCTTCGCGCCACACAATTACTGCAGGGGATACCTCCTGCTGGTGAGACTGGGATGATCACCCTGGTTGGGTGAGGCTTGCTTCCCAGAGGCGAAGTGAACCCACGCGCCTCATAGGAGAGGGCAATATGCATCTCTCACCCAGTATAGTGGCGCTCTGACTTACGCCACTAGCTGATGCGGTGGACGTGAATCTGAAGAGCACATACTGGATAGTAAGTGAAGTTTCTCCTGCTCCGAAGCTGTAAAAGGCGGAGGACAGAAGGCTTCAAACAATGCAGCTAAGAAAATCCTGAGGGTACTAGGGCACAAGCCCAAGGACAAGCTTTTACTGCAGAAGCTCCAGCACTGAAACATTTTGGCAGTGGACTGGGTCTACCTGCTTGGCACACACTTGTTGCAGGGGAATACCTCTTGCTAATCCAATAGCTGAGGCGATCCCCTGGTTGAATGAGCCCTGATTCCTAGAGGCGAAGTGAGCCCACGCGCCTCATAGGAGAGGGCAATAGCATCTGACCTACGCCACTAGCTGATGCGGTGGACGTAGATCTGAAGAGCACAAGCTGGACAGAGCAAGTGAAGTCTCTCCTGCTCTGAAGCTGTAAGCGCGGAGGACAGAAGGCTTCAAGAGCAATAGGGTGCCTGTTGCGAGGAGGGAAACTCCAGCACTGAAACAATTCGGCAGTGGACTGGGTTTACCTGCTTAGCAGACACTTGCTGCAGGGGAATACCTCTTGCTAGTGCAATAGATGAGGCAATCCCTTTGGCTGAAAGAGCCCTGATTCCTAGAGGCGAAGTGAGGCCACGCGCCTCATAGGAGAGGGCAATAGCATGTCTCATCCAGCACATGTAGAAACTGCTCTGACCTACGCCACTAGCTGATGCGGTGGACGTAGATCTGAAGAGCACAAGCTGGACACAGCAAGTGAAGTCTCTCCTGCTCCGAAGCTGTAAGCGCGGAGGACAGAAGGCTTCAAGAGCAATAGGGTGCCTGTTGGGCTTATGGAGCTTTCTGAAGATAGTTGAAAGAGGATGCAGTCACGTACGTCCTGAGAGTACTAGGGCACAGACCCGAGGAGGGAAACTCCAGCACTGAAACAGTTCGGCAGTGGACTGGGTTTACCTGCTTAGCATATACTTGCTGCAGGGGAATTCCTCTTGCTAATGCAATAGATGAGGCAATCCCCAGGGTTGAAAGAGCCCTGATTCCCAGAGGCGAAGTGAACCCACGCGCCTCATAGGAGAGGGCAATAGCATCTCTCATCCAAAACATGTAGAAGCTGCTCTGACCTACGCCACTAGCTGATGCGGTGGATGTAAATCTGAAGAGCAGTAAAAGGCAAAGCATATCTTAGAAGGCAAGAGGTCCGCCTTGCTACATGAAAATCTCTCCCTGACTACTTCGGAGTGGGGTTACCATTCCCCGTGTGTCAGAGATAGACTGGACAGTACTACTGCTCCCGCATCCATGCTGGAATGTAAATCGCTCTGAGGGACAGGAACCTGGTGCGCTAGCTGTTAGCGGCGCGAGCACAGTCCGCCCTGGCGATAACATATGAGACTGCCATAGTGTTGTCCCCCGCACTAGGACATGGCAGTCTCTCAACTGCTGGAGGAAGTGCTTTAGGGCCAGAAATAGAGCCATCATTTCGAGGCAATTGCTGTGCCATGCGAGAAGATAGCCTCTCCAGCTCCCTTGGGCTGGACAGTCATCAGAGACCGCACCCCAGCCTATGAGGGAAGCATCTGTCGTTAGCCTCAGCGACGACAAGATGAACTTAGAGTGGGACCCAGAGTAGAGACCGGGGTCTGAACCACGTAGAAAGGGTGGCGCGTAACCCATATTGGGGATTGGCCCTAGTGATATCCCCTGGTTCTTAGCCACAACTTAGAATGCTCTCATGTGCAGAAGGTCCAAAGGTGTCACCGTGGATACAGCTGCCATGAGAGCTAGGATGTCTGAAAGTGATGGTCACTTTCTGGTCTAGCTTGTTTTCCTTGAGGGTGTTGAGAATGGGTTCGATACGAGCGGGAGACAGCTGTGCCCGCTTATGACCGAATCCCATATAGCACCCAATGTGTTGTCCTCTGCACAGGAAAGAGCATGCTTTCGTGGCGTTGGGTCCCAGTCCTGAGAACAGAGATGAGCTAGGACGACATGCTGATGTCGAAGCACTAGCCACCGGATGCCCTGGGACTCCCGTAAGAGCCAGGGCTGAATCCGTGCATTTTGTATGTGTGCGGGTGAGCTAGACCAATGGAAGGACCCGATACTGGTAAGCTTCGCCCCCGAAAGCGAACCTCAGGATCTCCCTGTGTTGTGGCAATGTTTCTGTATGAAAGTAAGCGTCCTTAAATCGATTGTCAGAAACAATCGCTTGGTAGGGTTGAGAGCAATCACCTTTACAGTCAAGAACTGAACTGTATTCATTGATTTTCAGGTAGCGGGAGAGCCCGCAGAATCTGAAATATTGGACGCAGCCCCCGTTCCTCTTGGGAACCAAGAATACCGACTGTAGTAGCCTGACTCACTGTCTGGTGGGGGAACATGTTCCATGGCCACCTTCCCCGGCAGTCTGTCAGCAGATGCGCACTTTCTGGTTTCATGGAAGTGGAGGCCACGCCATTGAAAACACAGAAGGTGAAGTGAGAACTGAATCCTGTAGTTCCTCTCTCCAGTGCTTAGTACCCAAGGAGATATACTTGGCAGTAGCTTCCACGCTGCCAGTTTCTCATTAAAGGGCAAAAGTTTCGGCAGCTTGGTTAAACGGGGGGGAGGATTTTAGATGTTCGGCATCCTGAAGCATGGCAGGAAAAACCGAATAACTAACAGCCTATTGGAGACTGGTGTTGCCCAAACACCAGTGGTGGCGGAGCAAAACACCGACCTCCTGGGGGTGCCAGGGAGAACACATATTCGTTAAAAAGGAATTCTGGGTGCCTTTCCCTATTGGGGGGGCCACCCCCATTTATTTTATTTTATACACACATATGTATATATATATACATATATACACACACACACATACATATATATATATATATATATATATATATATATATATATATATATATATATATATATACACACACATACATACATATTTTTTAAATCAGTCTGACCTCCTGTGTGCAGTGGAGCACCAAGCTGACCCACTGCCTGAAAAGCTTTTCCCTCTAGGGCAGATAAAAGTCTACACAGCTAGAAAGGAAGTATAAGCTTACCAGGGAGGATGATGTCCCAGGAGAGAGATAGCCTGTGAAGCGTCTCTGCTATCTGGGCGTCATCATACAATCCCGCGTTTCCATATCGACTATATTTAAATAAACAAATAAGTCGATGGCATGAAAAACACAGCATGAATACAGCCTACTCCATGAAAGGGTTAACTCATATGAAGAGAGCTGAGAGGGGGTGGGGGGGGAGAGAGAGCGTCATTGAGGCTCCGCCCTCCGGCCACCCGACAGAAGCTGCCGTCTACTGCTTGTTTTAGTGCTTAAGGCTATTTTCATCTCCGGTAAAAAAGAGAGAAATCCTCGTGATGACAACGCGGAAGAAAGGAGTTTTCTTACCTCCGTCTGCCGCAGCTCTGTCAGATGCACGAGTTTTAAGCCAGGAACGCGCGGCGGCTCGCAGCTTCTCACGGAATGCGCGGCGCGCGCAGCACTAGTCGGAGCAGTGTAGAGATCGCACTCCGATATGGATTATCACACACGGAGGGATTTAAACTCGTCAAATCGGTGAGTTAAACACCTTCTTATTTTGCTGGTTTATCACAAGCACGCTTCACAACTAGGCTCTGAAGACAAATGATCTGAGGTCGTTGCCGGCTCACCTGTTTTTATAACCTCCACCTACATCTAATCAGATGACGTCACCTGTCGAGGTTATATATAGCCAAAAACTTTGGCGTGTTTTCACAGCATGCTTCAACGACCGGCAACGCGACAAACTGGTTCCCATAGCGTTTTCACGCAGCATCGAGTGTAGCCTTGCTAGGGAACACCATTTTCATTAGTTTAATATTTATTACCCCAAACATTTTTTATAAAATTTAATAACAAATAATAAAAAATTGACAATGTCAGTAGCGAGTGTTTCCACCATTTGCCGTAATGACAGCTTGACAGTGACGTCTCATGCTCCTCACAAGCCTCATGGTGTTGTTCTAAGGCAATGCGTTCCACTCTTCCACAAGTGCTACACACAGTTCTGCTAGGTCACGTGGGGGTGGGGTACGATCATCCAGTCTCTGCTTCAACTGGTCCCAGACGTGCTCTATGGAGTTCAAGTCTGGGGAAATTGATGGCTATACCACATGAGGCACAACAACTTCCTGAAGTCGAGCTGTGACAATTTTGCCACAATGTGGTAGAGCATTATCATCCATGAACAGAAAGTTAGGGGTGTGCAGTAGAATTGGGTGATGATGATGGGTTCTATGATGTCTCTGAGGTAAGAATGTGCAGTGACTGAGCCATGTACAATAACCAAATCAGTTTTGCGCTGACTGGTGAGGCCTACCCAGACTGTTGCACCTCCTCCACCAAAGCAAACCCTGGGGACCATGTTGACCTCAGCGTATCGCTCACCTCACCTTCTCCTGTGCAAGGTGACCCGACACTCATTAGTGAACAGGATGGTAGACCACTGCTGCATTGTCCAGGTCACATGGTCTTGTGCCCACTGCAACAGTCGTCTGGCATTAAAGCCAAGGCGGTGGGTCGGTTGCGAATGGTTTGTCTGGAAACCCTAGTACCCCTCGCATCTCGTAAACAAGCCTGCAGCTGTGTGGCAGTTGCATAAAGATGTCTGAGTGCATAGATCCTTAGGTATTGGTCATCGTTGCGGTCTGTCACTCGTGGGGCTCCACTCCTGGGTCTGTCATGAACTCTGCCAGTAATTCTGTGTCTTGATGCAAGTCTGCTGATGACACTTTGAGACAGACCAAGTTCACGAGCAACATCTGACTGCCTGCCACAGACCCGAAGGCGCCCTGGCCAGATGTTGCTGCTCATCCGTTAAGTGGCATTGTGTGTTTATGGCTGTTTGAATGGTGAATTTTAAATGACTTACTGACAATACCAGCTTTTTATACCCAAAAATTTAAATTGATGCCACATTGAAAAGGGTTGTCTTTTGGGATTGGCCCCAATATAAGGCACACCTGTACATAATGAGATCATTACATGGATAAGACAAAATGAGGTGTGTCTATCACTCCAATACAATTGCCTCCCTATCCCAACAAACACCGTATGTATGACATTCACTAAGTCACAATATCCATAACTTATTGTGAGTAGTGTGTATGTATGTATATATATATATATATATATATATATATATATATATATATATATATATATATATACTGTATACTGATTTTTATTTCTTTCTACATTGTAAAGGAATGCTGAAGGCGTCCAAAAAATGCATTAATCTCCATTGAACAGTTAATATTGAGATGTTTCTGCTACTTCTGCTCTGTAAAGACTTCATAACGCCTCTAATCTGAGGTGCTGTTAATTGGTCATTTTTCAGGCTGATAACTCTAAATGAACTTCTCGTCTGCAGCAGAGGTAGGTTTTGGTCTCGGCCTTCTGGGACGGCCTTCATGAGAACCAGTTTCATTATGGTGCTTGACGGATTTTGCAAATGCACTTGACAATACTGTTCTTGCAAGAACTATTACAGAAAGGCTGACCTCTGTGTCTTAAAACAACAATTAAATGTTTTTGTTGTTGTTATGTAATTACCTAATTCCATATGTCCATATGTGTTATTTTATAGTATTGAAATCCCCAGTATTGTTGTAGAATGTAGAAATTAAATCACTAAACAAAAACAAAGAAATTCGTAAGTGACCCCAAACTTTTGTGTGTGTGTGTGTGTGTGTGTGTGTGTGTGTGTGTGTGTGTGTGTGTGTGTGTGTGTTTAAGTATCTAGATGCCATTGCAAAGAATATTTCTTAAACATTCTTTGGGCATTTTTCTTCTATTCATGGCACTGTTAATATGTCTGCACAACTCAGTGATCCCTTCTGTCTCGACAAAGTAACTGGGCAGCATGACATCAAAACGACATGACTGCACACATCATCAAAAAAAAAGAAAGTATACTTTAGATTCTTTTAGTCAGTGCTGAATTATATTTTAAATAAACTTGTTCATCTGACTTTTCTGACCTCTACAAATCCCATATCTCTGAAGTGATGGTTAAATCTTTTTCTACAAGTCCTAAGCGACATGCTGCCTGTTCCATTATTTTGAATTAATGGAGAAATTAATGCAGGAAATCACCTAGCACTTGATTATTTTAGACTGTATTCACTCAGATCAAAACGCATACTGAATCAAACAGTGAAAAATAAAATATGCATACCCTTACACCTTTTACACCATTACAGTTGGCACCTTATCCTGGGTGTACCATCCCTTGTTTCCAGAGTTCCCTGGGATATAATTTAAAGGCTATTCTATAACTATGGTCTAGGTCCTAATAGACCAAAATGTCACTCAATCATTCACTCGTTCTCTATACTGCTTATGCTGTACAGGGTCATGGGAGGCCTGGAGACTATCCCAGGGGACTCAGGGCACAAGGTGGTATATGTATATATGAAAGCCACCAAGCATGGTGAGAACATGCAAACTCCATGCACAAAGACTCGAGGGTCAGTAATTGAACTCTTGACCCTGAAGGTGCAAGGCCACAGTGCCACACCGCTACATCACCATGTTGGCCTTCTGTAAGTTTATGTCTGCTAAAATAAGGGGTTTTAGAAGTGTGTTTATGGAATTTTTTGTTCGTCCAGAAGCACATTTGTATGGTCAGATAATGATGTTAGACGAGAAGGCCTGGCTCACAGTCTCTACTAATTCATCCCAAGGTGTTCTATTGGGTTGAGGTTAGGCCTCAGTGAAGGCCAGTCAAGTTCTTCCAGACCAAACTTGCTTATTCATGTCTTTATGGACCCTGCTTTGTGCACTGGTGCATAGTCATGTTGGAACAGGAAGGGGTCATCCCCAAACTGTTCCCACAAAGTTGGGAGCATAAAATTGTCCAAAATGTCTTGGTATGCTGAAGCATTATGACTTCAGTTTCACTGGAACTAAAGTGCTGAGTCCAACTCCTGCAAAACAACCCCACATCATAATCCCCCCACCAAACTTTACACTTGGCACAATGAAGTCAAACAAGTACCATTCTCCTTGCAACCGCCAATCCCAGACTTGTCCATCGGATTGCCAGACAGAGAAGCGTGATTCGTCACGCCAGAGAGCACATCTCCACTACTCTAGAGTCCGGTAGCGGTGTGGTTTACACCACTACATCCAATGATTTGCATTGCACTTGGTGATGTAAGGCTTGGATGCAGTTGCCCAACCATGGAGACCCATTCCATAAAGCTCTCTACAAACTGTTCTTGAGCTAATCTGAATGCCACATGAAGTGAGGTCTGTATTGACTTTGCAGAAACTATTTGACCTCGTCACAGCATCCACTGACCCCACTCTGAGATTTTACGTGGCCTATCACTTCGTGGCTGAGCTGCTGTCATTCCACTTTGTTATAATACCACTAACAGTTGACTGTGGGTGAGTGAATGGCAATATTGTGTAGATAGATAAGTAGATAGATAGATGTTTCCCATTGCATGAAAACTTGTCTTGTTTTTCCCTTGAAGTAAATAATATCTATCTATCTATCTATCTATCTATCTATCTATCTATCTATCTTAATTTATTTGTGTGTGTATATATATATATATATATATATATATATATATATATATATATATATATATATATATGTATATATATATATAAATTTAAAAATCTTAGTCTTATAGTTTAGTGCTTGTTTTTACATCTGGCAATAAGAACCTCTGTTTGCTTTGGCTTAGGTTAGTTTCTTTTGAACAGTTTGGTTCAACTGCATTTTATTTAATTGGATTCGATTTTTTATTTTTTTTTTGCATTCGTCTGATGCATTTGTCTAGTTTTGATTTCATGCAGCTTCTCTTTCTTATGTTCTTGTGTGTTGTTTAGGAGCAGTGTGAATAAAATGGCACATTGTCCTCTGTCCCATCTGTTCCTTCCCAGAAGTCTGTCGGGTGCCGCGACTGGGTGACCTGCTTAAATACTCGAAGGAACAGCGGGCTTTCAGTGGCTCATCAGTATAATCCTGCAGGCTCACCCTGACAACAAGCCTGTAGCAAACAACTCTGTCTGCGTGCTTCCACGTTCGTGTGTGTATGTAGGAATGTGTGTGTGTCAGGCACTCTAAGCACACCAGTCACTCCTCAAGCTAATGGTGGTTAATGAGTTGAGTCCCTGAGGGGTTTTAATGAGGTATACAGAAGTGTGAAGCTCCTCTCTGGACTAGAAAGTCTAAACAAACTAAACACTGATTGTACATATCAAACAGACTTCTTGAAATCAAAGACGTATATGAGTAAGGAGGGTTGAGATTTGTTGTTTGGCTAGTGTGTGTGAAAGTAGCAATGCCTAGATAACCTCTAACAATGTTCCGCTTCTCCTGTTTCTTTGTGGGCTTTGCTGGTGTGACAGAAAGCTCTTTATAAAGGATTCAGTGTCTAATAAATGTTCTGTGACATGGTGTATGAAAAACAAAAATATAAATGGCATTTTTAGGTCAGCATTTAAGTAAATATGGGATTGAAATAATGATGTAACATTTTCATTCCTGATTCCTTTACCAGTAGAAACCTTAAGAGAATAATTTTTAAATAGTCCTTTAAATAAATAAATAAATAAGATATTAAGCTATTTTGATTAGATAATTACTGCAATGATTAATTTGTTTCAGATGGTGTGAGGGTTGCCCACTAGAGGGCAGTGTTTTTTAGTTGTAGTTCTGTTCCTAGACTCAGTTTCCCAGAAGCCTCCTCAGTCAGGTGACGTGGATGCTCACCTGAACTGAGGAGGCTCATTAGCACCGTTATAAAGACCTGTTTGTTCTGGGAAACTGGGTCGAGCAATAATTTTTGTTATGTGGGTTTTGTTTTGTTCTGTTTTAGTTTAACAGTATGGTTGGCCTTTTGGTTTCAGGAGCACTTTAAGTTTGTTTATATTAAGATGTCCTTGTCTTTGTGTCTCCTAGCAGGATTAGCCTCTAGGAGAATTAGCCCTTTGTGTTTACCCTTTTGTGTAAGTAACCCCCATTGCCTGTTTAGTCTGTTTAAATACTAATGAGGGTGATACTAACATGTCTAGATCTTAGTCTGTCTAGTCTTCGTGCCTGTCTAGTCTCATTGTCTGATTAGCTCTTAGTCTGTTTAGGTACTAACATCTTTAGCCACTAACCTTTAGAGTTCTTAGTCTGTTTCATACCTAGTCTGCTGTGCACCCTGTCTGTTCATTCCCTTGGGTCTCAGGCTACTAGCCTGTTTTGCCATTAGTCTGATTAGCTATGAGCTAGCTTAGCAGCTAATGTGCAGCTCAGCCAGTAGACCTAGCCAAGCCTGTCTTGTGTTTGTTTATCCCTTGCATGTATAGTCCCTTGTGTTTAGTCCTCTAGGCTGTTTAGTATGTCTTGTCTCGTCCAGTTTGTATCCCCATGTCTGTACTGTATTAGATTGTGTAATCCCGAGTTTGTGTTTTGAGTTTCGTTTGTTAGCATGCTCCATGTTTTTAGCCAACTTCCTTAGTTCATGTTTGCTTTTTGTTTGATTATTAAAGACTCTTTTCTGTTTCACTGCATCCCCTCTGCATTTATGCCTCAACACCAAGCCCACAGTCCAACATCATAGCAGAACGTGACAGATGGAAGCTGTTTTTTGACCCTAACCAACAGAGAGTAGCTTCTCATTTCTTAAACAGCCACTTTCCACATTGTTGAAATTACTGGAATTTGGTTAAGAACTATCCAACACAATATCAAAACATGTAAGGATAGTGTAAAGATTGGTGAAGCAATATGAAAAGGTCATGTGGTCTGATGAGTTGGGTGATGTCAGTGTAAGAAGGAGAGCATATGAAGTGATGCATCCATCATGCATAGTGGCCACTGTACAAACCTCTGGAGGCAGCGTTATGATCTGGGGTTGCTTTAGTTGGTCAGGTCTAGGCTTAACAACATTATGTGGCAATAAAATGAAGCCAGCTGATGATCTGAGTTTTCCTTCCCTGATGGACCAAGCATCTTTCAGGACTCAAAATGTGAAAGACCTGTTCTGGGAACTTGAGGAATCACTTTCACACAGGAACTAGCCACCACAAAGTCCTCATCTTAACCCCACGGAAAATCTTTGGGATGTGCTGGAAAAGACATTCAAAGAATGTCACACTATAATCTAAGCTGAAGGTAGTTCCACAAAATAATAGACTGTGAGCCATTTAATTTGGCTGTTTCCTTGTATAATGTAAAGCACTTTTTTTTCTTGATATTTTTCTAGTTAACTGGCCAGGCAAAGTTAGTACAGAAAAAAATATTCATTATACAACAGTTAGTTAGGTAGTTCCAACTGAGTGATCTCTGGACAGGATATATTTCACGAGTGGTGATAATGGATGGTAACAGCACTGGGACATTTAGGTATGTGTGAAAGTAGGTCTGCTACATGCGATAACTCACTGACTGACTCAAAACCGGTCAGGCACACACTTTAAGCAAGAAAACATCTAATGTAATGGCAGTTTTAAACCACACATTGTCTCCTTAATTGCTTCTACATTCTGATTTATGTTGTTTTTCTACAAAGCTAGCTAAAAAGACTGACTCGCTTGGCACTACTTGGTATGGTGAACAAGTGATTGTACAATTTATTGCATAAGCTAGTTGGGATTTAACCTTGGAACCCAGAAGTTACAGTAGCTGATATTTTATAACAGAATAAATGGGATTATAAAGAGAAACTAACTAGATTTATGGGACCGTCAACCACCTCCATGGTTGATTTTCCTAACCTTTTGATTACATATTATTGGTAAGAATTTAAAACTACTTCCACTCCTATTAATTACACTAACTGTTGGTCGCCAGCTCCACTAGTTGTGGTTTATTAGTTCCACTAGTCATGGAAAAAGAAATAAACAAGCAACTAATAATCCTACACTTGTATTGCAGACATGCTAATAACCAGCACAACAGCACTCCCTTTAGTGCTTTAATAAGAAACTCCTGTAAATGCCCATACATACAGAAAACGTCTTAGTCTTAGCTTCATAAAGACACAAATCTTTAAGAATTTTATTACATGTTTTAAATCTTTGATAACATAGCTAACACAGTGAACTACACATGAAAAGCAAAGTATGCTGTGTTAAGAGGTTTTTAACTTCAATCATGTTGAGCTAAGGAAAAAGACCCCATGAGTTAAGAAAGATCTACCAGATCTAAGCTTTTAATGAGCATATTATAGGTAAATATGTGCTGTAAATCAATCACCATACCAACATTTGCTCACAGACTATACTGTGTGAGCAGGTCAGGATCATAGGTTTTGAGTAAAGTTTGTAATTTATTAATGTTACATTTTTTTCTGTTGCTTTTAAAATATGCCTAATGTATACAAGAGGATCCAAATAATGTAATTTGAAAAGCAGTAATTACGAAAATGAGCCCTAAATACAGGCTGTGGGAGGTATGTGAAGCCCACTTCGTCCTCTGTTCATTCTCATAAGGGATGAAGACCCAGGGCTCATGGGTCGATTAGAGTAAAAAATGTTCCATTGTGTTGAATCGGTATTGCATTGCCTAAACGAAAGCGGTAATAAAGGCCGCTGCTTCTGAAACAATGGAGGCTCTTTGTGTCTTTTCCAGCAGGTCTGGCTTTGCGAAAGAAAAGGCACTTTGAGTTTGCAGCCATTCACAGTGTGGCTCAAAATAGGTTTCAATGAATTGTGTAACTATCTCGCAACATGTTGCTACCCCTCCGCACCCCTTCTGCAAACCGCCTGCCGTCCATCTCTACTTTTTTTGAATGAGGTGGCGAACGGTGCCAAGCCTGCCAAAATGCCCACACAGCGGAAACAGGAGACGGAAACAGGGAGTAAAAATTAACATTTGGATGAGGAATGATAGAGGAGCAGAAGAATGGAGTAAGACTGGAAAAAGAAGTTGTTAAAGACACAAAAAAGTGTGCTACCACTATGCTACCATGCCATGCACCAAACATAATGTATTTAAGTGTGTGTGTGGGTGCTTGTGAGGAGAAAGTGATGGACTTGCTTGCTATAAATGGAACTGTGCCTTACTGTGAGCCTGCAATTTCCATCCCATGTGGAAAGGACGAACGCGAATGCATGTGCGTGTTAGCGTGTGGGTGGGTGTTTGTGCTAATAGGAGGCAGGCCTGTGGAACGGCGTGGGAATGCTCTGACCTCGTTTTTGTTGTGGAGATGAGGCGAGAGGCGGACAGAGCCACTGTGCTTGTCCACAGAGCAAAACTCCATTGTCGGTTTCCCCTGGGACACAGAGGGGATGGACCTAGTAAACAGACGCTCACACACAAACACACACAAGCAAGTGTAATACAGATAAATGAAAAAGTAGCGCTGATAGAGATGTTTGAGCTAGGTGGAGAGATGAAGAATATCAAAAGCAGATAAACAGCAGCCGGACTGTAACTGAGAGAACAACGAGGACTCACTCACTTTTTTCTGTTTTTTTCTTTCTTCTCTTTCACTTAATGATAAGATGTGAACATTTCCCCCTCTCTCTGTGATTCATTAGCTATACCCTGGACTCGATGAAACTGTTTTATGGCTTCTGATGTCAGTTAAATAAGTCACTAACCAACTTTTATTCAACTTGTAATTAATGTAATGCTTATTAAAGGAATTTTTCAACCTTAATATATCACTCTACCATCCTTTCTTCCCTTTACAGTACATCTTTGCATATTTCACTTTTTTATTTTTTATCTTTGCACTTTAACTGGTTGACATCTTTCTCTTCCCACTTTTTTTCTGTCCTTTTTCACCTCTGTTTTTCTCTTTCCCCGTCTCTCACTTTGTATTTCTCTTTCTCCCTAATTTACTGCTAGATTATTGTTTCCTTTCTGTACATTTCTGTCTCTATTTCTGTTTTATATCCAATTACCTTGGCAGGAGGTATTATACTCGCTTTCTTTCTTGTTGTGCCATACATTGAGCATTTGTATTGTACTTGAGTTTCCTGCACTGTAATAGAGAGAATATACACACTTTGTATTTCTTAACCATGTTATAGTGCAGAATTTGACTCTAAAGCATCTAATCTTTGATGTTTGCTCTTACTGGTTTCTTTGTAGCATGACAAGCTTCATTTTGTATTTTGTAAAATAAATTATTATTATTATTATTATTATTATTATTATTATTATTCCATCCATCCATCCATCCATCCATCTAGGAACCTCTGTAGTCCAACTAGGGACTGTGCGGGCCAATTGTGACCACTGTATTTATTCCTATACCATGGTAGGACATCCAGTCAACATTTACACACAAATTCACACACTACGGGTGACTTGGAAACAAGGCAATTAGCCTGATACCAGAAAACATGGCTTCCCACCAAGGCATGGGGAGAACATGCAAACTGCGTGAACTCAGACCCAACGGGGAAATTTAATCAAGGCGGCAGTACTAACCATTAAGCCAGCGTGTCACCTATTATTATTATTATTATTATTATTATTAATATTATTAATTATTATTATTATTATTAATTATTATTATTATCATTGTCGGCATATGTTGTAACATACTGTAATTGTTGTGATATTTAAGCAATTCAACACAGCTGTGACGATGGCGTCCCCGGGTGCTGAAGATATCATTGCCGTGCTGATATCCAGCACAACAACATATAGCTTTTATTCAATAGTTCCACAAACACCATTTATTATCAACAGATTTGTTTGTTTATTTAATCAGATATTTTGCTCCACCAGCGAATATCATTCCGCCACTGGTGGAACTAAGTAACCGTGGTTGGCGACCAACAGTTAGTGAAATTAACCAAGGGGTGAAAGTAATACTTTTAGTGTTAAATGGAAAGCTAGTGTACTAGAGTGTACAATAACTTGTTTCACTTGATTAGGAATTGGGCCTTGTGTTCAAAGTTTTGTAGGTGCAAATAAAACAACATGGAGGCAATTCGGAATGACTTCGAAAGTGTTGTTTAAGATGACATAACGATATCAGAGGTGTTTTCTTGCTAAATGATTACTGCTTCTGAATGAGCGCTTTGGCATGTAACTGCTTTCTCCTCAATACTGCAGACTGTACAGACCTACTTCAACCTATGTTTTGACTGACATTTAGCGTAATTTGCAATTAACAATTGTTACTGTCCTTTATTATCACTGTTGAAAAGCCTCTTGACGGTTGCATAAAATGTATATTATATTCAATTATATCATAATAACATGTATGTCTTTTATTATTTAACATCATAGCACTTGTTGATTATTTTCCTATTCCAGCATTCACCATTATGTAGTAACCCTTGGATAATTGTTGATGTTTTGTCATCTCTCTCTCTCTCTCTCTCTCTCTTTGAGTTTATCTTCTGCCTCCATGTACCTCTCTCTGTGCCAGGTGCAGTTCTTCCCTAGTGTCAGAGATTAACCCAAAAGCAATCAGCTTTTTAATGTCCATCCTATTAGCCATGGGCTGTCATGGGTTGAAGACAGGCATGTGAGGGGCCTGTATGCGAGTGTGCGTGAGCACAAACCCCAGGGTGCTAGAGTGAACGTAGTTTCAAGGAAAGCGTGGGAAAATCAGTAGCAGGTGAACTGAGCACCAGCACGCGGCAGAATAGGATCAATATTAATGACCAACTCCTTTCTCTCTCTAATTAGCCTCGAAGATGCATCGCATTAGCTGCTCAATCAGCCCGGGGAAAAGTCACATTCCAGGCCAGACAGCAGAATTTCATTAGGAGCGAGCGGAGGAGTCATAAGGGGGTTGTGCGAGCAGTGCACAGCGGATTGCTATGCATTACTCTCCGAATTGGATATGTCATGAACTTATTGGAGAACTTGTGTTTGGCAGAGACTTGAAGTGAATATTACTGAGAAAGTCTAAAAGGCCATGCATTTGCAATCTTGGTATAGGGACATAATTTGCTCTACAGTTTTATAAATTTCCCAGCAGATGTCAGCCTTGATAATTAACTGGTAATTACATCATGTGTATAATGTGAATAATGTAAAACTTTGCAGCACATGACTTCTCAGAACTCAGCTTTGGGAACTATTTGCTTCAGTTGTGTTCTGGCGCCAGACTGTAGTTGCTCATTACATTTGCCTTCAGACAATTTATTGAATCTAATATGATTTAACATGTTAGTAGAACACTTGCAAAAGTCTGTAAATGATGGCATTAGGAGCAAATTAACATGTTTGAAGTTTGCAATTAGTAAAAGAGAGGGCCAGTGAGAGAAAGAGTGCACCAATTAAATAAATAAAACATTTGGGTTACGGTGGCTTAGATTCTGTGTGTGTGTGTGTGTGTGTGTGTGTGTGTGTGTGTGTGTGTGTGTGTGTGTGTGTGTGTGTGTGTGTTTGCATCATGTTTTGTGAGAGTCAGGATTCCCCCCAAAGTCCCAAAACATGCAGTGTAAGCTCATTGATGTTTTTAAATTGCCCAAAATGTATGACAGGGTGAGTTGGTACTGCATACAGGATTTCCCCCATCTTGTGCCCCGAGATTCCTGGAATGAGCTCCAGCCTCTAGGCAACCCTACACAGGATAAGTGGTATGAAAAATTAATGAATAAGTAAATGACACTAAAGACACACATTTGCTGTCTTGGCGAACTTTAGCTAGTGATCTGGTCTGATACTTTTTGGTGACTTGCTAACCCTTATGAATAGGTTAATGATACAAACAAATATTTAAATACTAGATCTGCTGCATGAAATTTAATTACACACTTATGAGCACTTTTCTAAAAAAAAAACGTACAATGGCATCTGTAGAATTTTGGAGTAAACAAAAAAAAATTCATGTTACAGAAACCGTGAGATGTACAGCGCCGTTTGTTGAATTTTGAGAAGAACTAATGATTTAAATAGTAAATTAAAAAAAGTTAATTTTTTATGATGTAAGGGCATTTTCCAGACAGACAAAAATAAAAAATAAACATCTTGATATATTTTATTACTCAACTAATGTCCCCCCAAATAATTTTTTTTGCAAATATCTTCAATGTACAGTCATGTCACCTTTAAAATTTTATTATATGTACAATGGATATGTACATGGATAAGGTCTAATTGATGGGCGGCACGGTGGTGTAGTGGTTAGCACTGTCGCCTTGCCCCTTCAGGGTCCGAGTTCGATTCCCGGCCAGGCTCGATTCCCGTCTCTGTGTGCATGGCGTTTGCATGTTCTCCCCGTGCTTGGTGGGTTTCCTCCGGGTACTCCGGTTTCCTCCCACAGTCCAATGACATGCAGATTAGGCTAATTGGCGTTCCCAAATTGACCATAGTGTGTGTGTGCACGCGTGTGCTCTGCGATGGATTGGCACGCTGTCCAGGGTGTACCCTGCCTTGTGCCTAGAGTCTCCTGGGATAGGCTCCAGGTCCCCGCGACCCTAAATACAGGATAAAGCGGTATAGAAGATGAATGAATGAATGAATGAATGAAAGGTCTAATTGATGACTATTAAGGTATGTTTAATTCTATACAATTAATTCTATTTTGATTAATAATAATCTATATGTTTTATTAATCTATAAATTCAATTTTATTTATATAGTGCTTTTATCAATGGTACTTGTCGCAAAGCAGCTATACAGAATAAAGAAATAAGTGGAAAATATGTTCACAATATGTATAAATTATATGTTTATAACAGTGTGCATGATGAGCATGTGAGGGTGCCAGAGGCAAGGAAAATCTCCAAGAGATGGCAAAAGGAAGAAAACATTGGGAGAAACCAAACTCAACAGGGAATCCATCCTCATTTGAGTGATATCAGATGACAGGAATTAATCAGCAGTTAAACTGTTTACAATGAGGCTGGAAGTTCAGTATAACATGAGAAGTGGAAAGCCCACTTTTGTTATTGGAGCATCGGGTATAAAACTGTTTGTGGGAATTTCATGTCTACTTCAGCTGAGCACAAGTTCTCATCTTCATGGTCAAGTGGAAACCATAGCAGATCACACAGGGTCATCCTCAGTAGAGAGCCAAAGACCTTCACGTGATGAGATCTCCAACCAGAAGTGGGTCACCAGGATGAGTCAGACAGGTCCGGAGGGCAGACGGGATCTGGATCCCTGGCAACTCAGTAGTGACATGTTTAGCTAGACAGAGAAAAAGAGAGAGAGAGAGAGAGAGAGAGAGAGAAAGAGAAATAGATAGAGAAAAGTTAGGTATGCTAGCAGTCACTTAATATGTAATGTGAATGTATATTTATTGTAGAGTGTAAGCAGGGACTCTGGCAGGACTAACTATGAGAGCATAACTAAAAAGGAGAGCCAGGAGGAAACACAGATTTGGAAGCTCATTGTCAATTAAAGCAACTAGTCACTCCACCATCTTCAAACCCAGGTGGTCAGAGTCGGGGGAGACAGCATCCAAACATACCAGTTCACCATCAAGCGCTATGTCTATTAGCCACCCAGATTTGCACCTTTACCTAATACAAATCCATTGACAAAAGGCTTGGCTAAATAAATATAAGGTTTTTAGACTTAAACACTGAGACTCTATTACTATACATATAGTAGTTGTATGTTGTAAGGAAAAGCTCTGCCCGCTGCTGTAGTTTTCATAAAATGAGTACTCACAAGCAGCTGGATCATAAAACACTAGTAGTTCGTTCAGTTAGCATGGTACAAGACCATTTAGTGCCTTATAGGTCAATAGTAGTATTTTTTAAAATGATTGTGAAATTTCACTGGGAGCCAATGCAGTGTGGATAAGATAGTCGTGCGGTGATCATATCTTCTGGTTCTAGGAATAATTGATAATAAGTGAAAGTAGGTGAACATTATAATCAGAGGCTAATTATTAATCATTGGATGATTATATAAGAAATATGTTGAATATTAAAATATTAAGAATTGTTAAGATATATATATAAAAAAAAAGATGAACACAATGTGGTAGCAGAATAATGCTAGTATAATAATATGGCACTTCTACAGGTGGGTAGAAAGATTGCAAATAAAACACTGTTGATCACAAAGTAGCCAGATATTAAATGTCCAAGGACATGCATAATACATGCAAGAATGCAGTGGGCACGAGCAGGCTGACACTGTAACGGCAAAAAAAAGGGACATTTTCCTTCCATAGAAATAAAGTAAAAATATAGAGTTTCTATCTATCTACAATTTCATTCTGCCATGTTTTCAAAAAGCTCCATTTAAGTGACTCAAAACAATACTTTTGTGTAGATGGAAGGCTCTAAATGTGTGTGTATTGCGTGTTCAACTGTGATTGGACACCAGAAGCTGAATGAGTGCTGCTTTTTGAGCATTCAGAGACAAAGTATAGAAATTCTGTTCTCTATTGCATGAACAGGGAGAGGGAGGGAGTGTGAGGGTGAGCAGCAGAGAAAGAGGCATTGGGGACTCTTTTTTCAAAAAAGCAGCTGTGAAAGGTTAAAGGTCAGAGGTGAGGTTTCCTAACCCTCCGTGGGCTACTGCGTTGCTGTGACTCCAGGCTTTGTGCCGCCGACTCAGTGTTCTGCTAAAGCAGAAAACACACACACACACACACACACACACACACACACACACACACACAAGTACACACGTGTGAAGCATGCTCTGATCCCATCATCAGCACTTTTCTTGAGCTGGCCTGCAGATGTTTTGCTCTTCAGAGAAAGGTTAAAGGATGTTAGGTTTGATAGAGACTCACACACATTCTTCAACTGTTAATTCATGCCAGCAGAACATATGTTTCCAGCCATAAGAAATCTCAACTTAAAGCAATGCCTTGAGTCCACATGTTGACACGTTTCAAAATGATGAAAGAAACAAGATGTTGGAGTTGATTTAACCATACAATGATATTTAAAATGCTGCTACAATCTAATGAACAAACAAAAAAAGTTATATATCTATATAAAGTATATATGTTTTATGTATGTTGATTGTGGCCACATCTTCCACACAGAAAAAAGCCCAGTGCATTAGAGTCCGCCATGCATGAGGCCCAGCAGGCAAAGAGCCCAAGGTCACCAACCGCTCCAAACTCACTAGATATCAATCCGGTCAAGCACCCAGGGCATACGCCAGACAAACAGTTTGGATCCACGGAGCCTCCACCCAGCAACCCACGGCTCATCCTGATTCCAGGCACCACAGCACACCCCTAGAGGTCTTATGAAGCCAGAACTGCACGGAAGAACAAGGGCAACCTAAAGCCAAGGTGGTTTCAATGTTAATGCTTTAAAAGTTATGGCTGATCAGAATATTTTGTTGTGTCTTGCATTTATTTATTTTTTTGCTTTTTTAAAAACATTTTTATTGTATCTTGTGATTTTCTCAAAGTCTAAACATTTGTTCCTAAATGCATATCTTTATGTTATGAAAGACAATTTGCATTTTACATGTTTACGTGTGAAATAGTTTCAATAAAGAAATTGCAGAAATTGTGTTTTAGGTTTTGTTGCATCTGTTTTCATCATCTCATTGACTCTACATTTAGCCAGTTTAAACTGTTTCTTTAAATAAGACTAAACTAATTAAAAAATCAAATAGATTACATTTGAATAATTAATCCGCTTAAATTTTGCTGTAATATTGCAAGTTCTTTTAGTACAAGAGCAACAACAACAACAACAATAATAATAATAATAATAATAATAATAATAGTAAACTGTTAATAGTAGTATTTCAAGTTGACTCCAAGGGAAGTAGACATTTTGTCACACTGCTGTTCAATCCCATTAATTAGATTTTTTTTTAAATAGCTATGACTTCATTACTCATACTGATATAAAGCATCCATATTGTGGATCTGGGAATGTAAACCCATTTAATTGCTCTGGGACAAGGTAACCAAGTAGGTTTCATCAGTCTAGCCTGAGCAATAACAGTAAATAAATAAATTAAAAAAGCTGCTTTGAGCCATAAACTTCAGCTGGCTGTCTGGCTTCTATATTATACAACTGGAATATTCCTCAAAATCTAAAGCAAAATACTGTTAATATATCCAAAAAACAAGGTCTGGTTTAACCTACACAGTGATGTTGAAAACTCCATAGGGTTACCATTGCATTGGAAATAGAAGGAATCTCGCTTGTCAGCTGGGGGTGTGCAAGTTTTGGTAAATAATTAACTTTGGTGTTGTTTCTTAGCCTTCCATTATTTTCCAGTCATAACATGCCACGATGTTAACAACTTGCACATGAACTTGTATGTCCTGCATACAGTTTTAAAGAAAATGTAAAAAGTTAGAGGCAAAACTCTTGCTTTGACATGGAATGGAAGACTTTGTATTCTTTATTTTTTTAATAATATGTCTTATTTATTTTAAGAAAGAGAAGAAAAAAAAGAGAGATTGCTGAAGGAAAATATTTTACAGCTGTTATAATGTAATGTATTGCAATATAAGAAACTATAAGCTCACATTTTGTGAACTTTCCATATTGTTAAATGTAACTATATATGGATAAAAAGAATGAAGCAATTCTTAGGCAAAGTGCTCTTGTATAGGATGAATGCAAACCATTGAGTCATGCTGACCTACAAAAGTCATCAGTTAAAACATGGAGAGGAAGTTAGAGAGGTTATGAATTTTTTTCTTATCTCTTTAACTAAAATGTGATTAAAGATTTAAGCCTTAAATTGTGTTTTTAAGTAAGAAAAATTACTTTATATAATATTCTTTCTTTAAGGTAAAATCAGCAATATCTCTAATCGGGGTGGAAAAGACATTGTTCGATTTAAAATGACAGTAATAAATCATGCACATACTCCCTTTACGCCAGGCAGTTACTGCCCCACACCCTTGTTTGATGGATTGCTAAAATCCTCCTACTGTTCTAAAAGAGTCCTCGGGGCTTCCCCGAGTTTATTTGCTTCCCAAAAGCTGTACTGACAAATCCAAATGGACAATGTGTTATTGTTCAACTTTATTCCAGTATATACCTTTGTGCCACTGGAACATCGAATTCATTAATATATGTACAAGTGAGTTCATTAAGATAACACATTTCTGTGTTAGACCACATGGTTCTACAAACTGGACCCTTATGGCCCTTTGTCTCCTGGTCCATGACAAAGCTTTCTCTTAACAGTACCACACTGATGCCCTAAAGATTGATCATAAGGACTGCCTCCGCAGCACAGGACCCTTATTTACAATACATTTGTAGTATACATCCTTAAAACACACAGATTTTGTTCTTGTTCACCGGATTTAGAATCCATCTGGTGTTACCCAAAAGAGGATGAGTTCCTCGTTTAAGGCTTGTTCCTCTCAAGGTTTCTTCGTCATGAATTTTGATCTGAATCTTGATTTCTATTATAAAACAGTTTCTTTCCGCTGAGTAGTCTGACTGGACAAGAAGCACTCCAAGAGTGACGACTGATAAAAAGCATAACAGCACTGGGAAGTTTAACAATATGTTAAACATCCACATCACAGGTGTTCTAACAATTGTTAATTATACTGTCAGTTGTCAGCATGGGTGAAATTAGGTCATTGCAGTCCACAAGTACTGGAATGAGGGGAAAGTAGTTGCCTGCCAAAATCTACTTTCATAACCAGTCACAGAAGCACTTTCAGCAAAAAAAATAAATAAATAAATTAGATGATAGCGTTGTCATCTTAAACAACACTTAACAATTGCCTCTAAATCATTCCAAATAATCTATTTGTTGTTTTGTTCATGTCTAATCTGAACTACAAAACTAAACGTCTGAATCACAAATTCCTCTTTAACCACTGATTGAGGGCACTACTTGGTGTAAGTAACAAGGAATTGCACACCGCACATAGCATACTAGCTTTCCAAATTTACGCTATTTGGGATCCAACTAGAATAAATGGAAATATATAATAGGTTTCTTAGGAGTGTCCACCACCTCCAAGGTTTATTATCCAAACCTTTTGGCTACATATCCCCAGCAAGCATTTAAAACTACTTTCACCCCTGTAAATTGCTCTACCAGTTGGTCACTAACTGTCAGTCGCCAGGCCAGGTTAGCTCCACCAGTCACGGTTAGTTAGTTCCACCAGTTACAGAAGAGTATTTACATTTACGCATTTTGGCAGACGCCCTTATCCAGAGCGACTTACATTTTTCATTATACATGTGAGCAACTGAGGGTTAAGGGCCTTGATTGGGACATCTTGGCAGTCATGAGACTTGAACCTGAGACCTTCTGAACCATAGTCCAATGCCTTATGTTTGTAGAACAATTAGATTTTTGTAGAGCAATATCAAACTTGATTTTTTTCTGTTGTATTCAGGCTCTACTCTATTGATAAATGGCATTAAAATGGTATTGTATATGTTTTGAGACTTGCCATCTTTGGTTCAAAGCTACTTTCTGGAAATATTATAATAGTGTTTGGCTGATAGTAACATATTCATCCATGCTTGCTCATGTGCTACAATGTAAAAAGAAATTAAATCCAATCAATTCAGTTATATAGACACATCATATTTGTCTATTGTAATCTTATGGTCTTTTATAGGAACCACATTTGAAACCTTGAAATCAATGCATAGTTATATTCTGAGTGTTTTTCAGATAGGTTCATCAACTGGGTCAAAGTACATATTTTCTCATGGACTTATGCAACTCAAAACCTAATTCACCTTTTTATCAACACCAGTGACAAAAGTTTTGTCAAGATGCTCTTTCATGCTTTTCTATATCACCTCTCACCCCTTCCTCTTTTCTACTTCGCCCAGGTGAGTGTTGTAGTGAGACTGGCAGACAAGCTGAAACCTCAAGGCAAGCATCTGATTACCACAAACACTATACTTGGGGGCTGCGTTCTGTCTCTGTGCAGTAAATGCATCTTTGTATCCTGCTGTGGAGTATTCCTCTGAGACCTGTATAAATGCCAGCTTTTCAGCATTCAGCCTTTCCCGTGTAGGACAAGCCTTGTTTTTTTGTGTCTGGTTGTTTTTAGAGATTTATGTGCCGACATTTTTTTCCCAGGACACATGGTAATGTCCAAAAGGCCCCAAAGGCAATTAGGCAACAGATAATTAACTTCATTGAAATGCATGCGTGAATGGCAGCTTTCTTTCTACCACTGTTCTGTTCCTGCTCTCTTCTCTCTAATGACAGTCCATCATTCATAGAGGAAACTGTTCTTTTCCATGTAGACATTTCATGATGAGTTAAAAAGTCTACAATTGGGTCTGGGAAAGATAGTAGCAGCTTCACAATGCTCTATTCAAGCCATGACGTTTCATAAATGTGTTTGGTGAGGAGCTTCTTCTTGCCATAAACTTAACTGGATATTGCATCATAACAGACAATTGCAGCAGTGGAACTCTTAAAAAGTAAAAACCAAAGATATTGGCAAGTGCAAATTTTATTTAATTTTATGGATTTTATTTCATATTGTTGGGTAAAAATAGAAACCATACCATAACAAAACAAAACCATAAGTAAGGAAGATAAATACAGTAATGTATCCTGTGTTTAAGTAATCCATCTATCTATCTATCTATCTATCTATCTATCTATCTATCTATCTATCTATCTATCTATCTATCTATCTATGATTATTTTCCTGCAACAACATATCTTGATGTGTTTTAAATCCTATCATCATACATGACAGTGCTGTGCAAAGGTCTTGAACCACTCCTGAGCCATTCATTCACTTTTTCCAAAGAGCCAGACCTTCTTCTAAGTTTTAATGTAGTCCAGACAAATAGTTCCCCTGGTTTTTTGGCTTTAAATGTAGGCAAGGTTCGGACTCATATTTTCAATCCAGTACTTGTATCTGGCCAGTTTCAGAGTTTTTGTTTTATTATGAGACACGGTGACCTATAAATCAATCAAGCATAAAAAACCCCACCTAACTTCAGAAACAGGCGCAGATGATGACAGATGATCTGGCTGGTGATTAGTATAATGGCAATGCTGGTCAGAACAGACCAAAGGGGAAATGTGGATGCTTCTGACGTTGTTGCATAAACAATAAATTTTTCAATTCAACCTGTAGGCAATTTGCAGCCTGTCACAGTAAAAATAATTATAATTTCATTCATTCATTCATTCATTTTCTATACCGCTTAATCCTGTGTTCAGGGTCGCGGGGGACCTGGAGCCTATCCCAGGAGACTTCGGGCACTAGGTGGGGTACCTGGACAGGGTGCCAATCCATCGCAGGGCACACACACATACACACACTCACACACACAATCACACACTACGGGCAATTTAGGAACGCCAATTAGCCTAACCTGCATATCTTATGACTGTGGGAGGAAACCGGAGTACCCGGAGGAAACCCACCAAGCAGGGGGAGAACATGCAAACTCCATGCACACAGAGACGAGAATCGAGCCTGGCCGGGGAATCAAACCCAGACCCTGGAGGTGCAAGGAGACAGTACTAACCACTATACCACCACGCCGCCTAAATTATAATTTAAGCTACATAATTTAATTACATTTTATGTAAAGAAATGAGGAGTGGCTCAAGACTTTTTGCGCAATACTGTGTAACAAATTATAGCAGATATATATATATACAGTCACTTCTATTGAAGTTGATAAAAAATGTCATAATCCTGAAGCACTACATATTTAATACTTTAGAATTTCCTGTAAAATTTGCTACATGTTACAAAATGCTGACACTGAACATTTCTTCCATAATGTTAAAAAAATATATCCCTACACAAAACTTTGTCATATCATTCATTTATTCATAAACTACTTATCCTGTACAGGGTTGCAGGAAGCCCTGGAGCCTATCCCAGGAGACTTTTGGCACAAGAAGGGGTACACAATGGCAAATAAGCATGCACTAATTACACCAAGAATGGTGAAAGCATGCAATTCTACAAATACAAACCTAAGCGGGAACCATGGAGGTGCGCGGCCACAGTGCTAACCACCATCCCACTATGCTACCTTAAATTATTTGGGCTGCCCGCAAACATATCTGTGAATAACTTGTTGATAAAGAAAGAAAAAGTAAATAAACGATGTAATATTATTAATTAAATGACTTATAATAACATGTGATCTCCTGGAAAAACCTTATGTCTAATAACTGATATATTCAAAAAGTAAATAAATAGACATGACAAATGATTATATGATGTTTACAAATACAAAACACATGAGGTACAACCTCCAAGGTAAGTCTAGTACCAATACACGGAAATGTTTCCTTGGCATTTTAATATTTGTGTGTTAAGAGGAATATGTCTTCATACCTAATTCTAACAATGTGTACAATATAATTAATTATGGATTCATTATGACATGATATTTAATGTGCTGGAATCTCAGGTGTAAACGGATGATTATAACTGACATATAAGTTAACGTTTATACATGCTGTATTTTATTAAATAGAAACAGGGTTTCTTTAAAAAGACCAAATCTTGTTTTGAAGGTAAGAAACAGACTTCTAACTGCAGTAATCTCACCACAATTGTAGGAAGTTATAAATTAGAGCTCCAGATGAAAATGAGGCAAGGTTTACATAACCTGCATCGACACCACTTTGATGTGCTTTGCCCTACCAAGCAACAGTTGTGAAACATTTTTTTTTTGGTGGGGCAGACAGCGACTCTTTCTTTCTTTCACTCAAGGCGTTGCAGAGTTAACTGCCAGCGGTTTGGGTCGTTAGCTCCTCTAGTTGGCGTCCGTTATGACTGAGCTGGAGGCGACCGCAACATCTTGCGCAGTGGTTGTGGATGCGCAGGGGGTGGAAGTCGGCATGGGCAACAGCGGCAGTGTAGGTTTGGCTTATCACCAATTCACTACTACCACAGAGAGATAGTTCCCCTGCTCTGTACCTCCCTGCACCAACCAGCTGTCAGGAGGAGCTTTTATCAGTGTTACTGGAAATCAATTTCATAAATATATTGTTTTAAGAGCATGTGTGTGTTCTCTATGCATGTGAATCCATCATCTCTGTTTCTTATGATTAAATATAGTATTAAAGAAAAGAAAAGCATAATGGGTTTTTAAATATATACCTTTTTTATAGGATTAAAGTCACTTACATTACATTTAAGTACGAAAACTCAGTTACATTAATGTGTATATTGGATTGAAAAATAAATAGTTTGATGTCATTAAAGAACAAAAATAAAAACAAACCTCAACACTTTAAATCTACACTTGAAAAAGGCAAGTTATTTAAAAGGTGTAATATTCTGTCTATTTATTAGAGTTAAAAAGATTATTATTATTATTATTATTATTATTATTATTATTATTATTATTTTAAATGCCATTCAGTTAAAGTAGGCATTATTTACAGGTATAACACTTTTCAGAATGGTGGGTTTCCTCCTCTTTAAAAATATTAATGGCTATGCTTCATGGATCCCTTGACATACACAGGCCCCACTTTGAGAACCATCCCTATACACATGGATTGCAATTATTATTATATTGCATGATGCAATGACCAAAAACTTTTACATTCTCTGGGTTATATAATAAATATGTCAAAACTGCTGCAGTGTTCACAGTTTGTCCAGACTGTGGTAAATAGTCGAAAAACATTATTTCAATAAAGATTTGTGTTCTTGAGTTTTTCTAATCAGCTGAGGCTCAGCTACACCACAAAAATCTCATAAACACTCCAAATACTCTCCCAAGTGTGTTTGTTTATTCTCATAGACTCAAAACTTACCATGGCTTTCTGCCCTGTGGTTATTTTGGATCACCATAAAGATCTGCTGACTGAAACAACACATGGCTACAACAAGTTGAAAACTAGCAGATCCATCCCTGACTCGTTAGAGATGGCCAGGGGACTCAGGCATAACAAGCATACCTAGGAGGCTAAATTTAAGAACAGGGCTTGTTAAAGTTCTCCAGAAGTAATTAATCATTATGGTTTGTTGGGATAAATGAGGCTTTCTTAAGTTTTACTAAAAGAAAAAAATATAACACTGCTTTATTGGTGGGAATAAAGTTGGAGGGAATAAAGCAGGCAGCATTTTAATAGCAAGACCATTGCTGGTCCACGCTGGTGGTGATCTTGGATGGTATGGCACAGATATTTAACAGAAAAGAAACAGATTGTAGATTGTAGATTCCAAAAATAAAACCTTATAAATCCATACACTTGAGGTTCCTTATTTTACCTATTACATATGTACACCTTGTTTACATGGCCATTAGTGGCTCAGTGGTAGGTTTCTTGCCTACCATGTCAAAGGCCCATCCACTGGATGCAGTGCTGGTCCCCAAACTAGGATAAAATGTTAGGATTGCATCAGGAAGGGCATCTGATATAAAACATGGACCAAGTTATATGTGGATCAGATGGTCGCCTGTGGCAAGGTCTCAACAGGAGCAGTTGAAAAATCAACTACAACATGTACACTTTGTTTATTTCCACAAAAATGTTTGACTATACTGAGTATTTGAAAATGACTGTTACAATATAACAAATCAGACGAGAATACATGAAACTATGTACAGTATATGGCATCGATTACTGAGGTGCTTTGCATAAGTATTCACCCCCATGGTGGGTTAAATTCATAATGTGATTCTTGTGGTAGCAATTTGCAATCATTTGCAATCAAGTAAATTGCTTGTACCACAGAAGATGCTGTGCTGCCGGGCAAGTGTGTGCATAGTTTAGAGCACACCACTATATATAAATGAAAAATGAATAGTAATTAAAAAAAAAACTACATTTTGGAGTCAGTATGGCAATACATGAATTGGTACATAAAAAAAATCACTGAATTAATTTTTTTCCTCCATCTCAAGTGGAAAAGGTCAAGAAGTGAATACCTATTGTATGCAAGGAAATATTAAGAAAATATCTGAAAGTAAATTAAGTTTTGAATTTAACGCACTGTGAGAATTCTATCACAAAAGCCCTAGGCATATGTCAGGTGAATTTCTTTCTTTTTTTTTCAGGGTAAGACCTGCAAGACATTTTTCTCCTGCAAAGAGATAACAGTCTGCTTTTGTATCTCTTGCCTCTCTAGACCAAGGCTCATAAATTCACTGCTCCAAAATTTCCCTGGATAACATTGGCACAATGCAAAAGTAACTACAACTAAAAGCAAATAAAAGGTTCTTGTCTGTTCCTTGAATATGAATTTCCTTCATCTTTGTTCTCTGCTTTAACAACAAAGCATAAATGCCATTCTGGTGTCTAGACGATCTCTATAGCAAGTGGTCTAGCTAAAGGCATGACTGCAACAACATCAAAACCATAGATGGAGAAAAAGATATTTAGATACATGTTAAAGTTAATTTATAGTCATTTAGTTGCATAATGATTGAGGAACTAAATCTGCGAACGAGCTGACACTTCCTAGTATAATCATCAATCATATTTATGTATAACTGCTATATACGTCAAAGTAGATGATTTTGCCATGGAACATTACATATCATTTGCTGCTATCTTGTTCCTGTTATGTTTGAGTGAATGTCTTCAAAACCCATTCATCTCTGAAAATGATAGGAAACATGATAATGTCTCGTCAGTCATTCCTACAATTCTCCAAATGTATATATGTGTTTGGTGTTTCTCACCAAACTGTGGAATTGGAGAAGGATTGCACGGTTTAGTGTACCATTTGTGACAGGAGCTAGGAGAGCATTTGTTGGTCTTTGCCAAGCAAGAAAGAGAAAGCCTCAAACAGACAGTTGAGAAGAAGCTTTTAGTACACCTCAGTCCAATTTGTGACCTTTTGTGCTTTGCATTTTCCTCTACACATCCTGTGCCTCCGTCTAGGCAGGGGGGTGGTGCTTGTATTCACCACACTCCTCATCTCTCCTACTGTTTTCTCTTGCTGAACATGCATGTTGATTTAGCAGCCTGAAGGAAGTTGTGCCAAGCTCGGGGCTCAGCAGTAGGGACTCCAAGAGAAAACACATATCAGAGGAGATATTTGAAGACAAACATGAGGTCACATCCACAGAGGCAGGACAGAAACCCTAGAGTTGCCACTGTTTGTTTTTCCAATGCAAGCTCAGCAGTGAACCCAGGTGTTCATACAGTAGAACACTTACATTCAGCAGACTTCGAGCAGACTCAGCACAGTCGTTTTTAACTAAAGGCCAAGGTATGCAGCAGGGCTTGTGGAGAAAAATCATAGTAGATGATGATTATATTTAGTAAATTTGTGCGTAAAAGCTAAATATTTAAACCCCCAAGGAACCTGAGCCAGTTTTTTTTCTCTTTATATCGAAGTAAATATTGTGCAGTGTAATGTTTAAAAGCTTGGTGTCATTCCAGCGACTATTTCTACTCAACTGGAATTTTTCCCTTTTAATATAAGTAAAACTATCCTAATGTTGAGCTTCAGTAACCTTAAGACCCACAAATCACAAAACTGATATTGCAGCTCACTCACACTCCAGCGATCTCTTTGATTCTGAGCAACCAAGCAAGAAAACAGAAACTCTCCTTACTGTTGCCTGTATCACAAAACACCATTGTTGATTATTTTCCGGTGAAAGCATTCTGCAATTGTTTCATTTTTGTACTTACCAGTAAGGGAATGCAAGGGACATTAACAACAGTCTGCGCTATTCAATTTCCCAGCACTCTGCTATTAACTGATGAATGTTTTTTCCTTTAATATGGCAGTAAAAAATAATAGGCTGTATATCATACTGAAGATTAATGTGTCAAGAGTTTATAAGACACTATAAAGAAAAAGAAAATGGAGAATAAAAAGTTATTAAAAATATATTAATGGGTCTGTGGGTCTAGAGTTTTAAACATTTACTCTTTGGTATGCTTGAGTTTCTAGGCTGGAGGTCTCTGAAAGAAAGAAATTAATCTAAATCTAGGGAATTATTGAGCTTAGTTGATATTTGGTCTTAGTCATGGTTATTATTATTATTATTATTCTTTCTTTCTTTCTTTTCATTACTTTATGATTTTTTTTAACTATATTAAATTTTATTTTTGTGTGTTTGAAAATTTATTTAGAGAGGATGGCACGGTAGCTTAGCGGTTAGCACTGTCGCCTTGCACTGTCAGGGTCTGGGTTCAATTCCCACAAGTGTATGGACTGTGTGTATGGAGTTTGCATGTTCTCCCTGTACTTGGTGGGTTTCCACTGGGTACTCCAGGTATATAATCAATACTAAGTCTTAATGTTATTGTTAGGACTGATTGGTGTAGGTTACTAATATTTATCCTGTATATGTATATATATATATATATATATATATATATATATATATATATATATATATATATATATATATGAATGAAAATTATAGCTAGCTACCTCCTTGTGTTGTTTACATGAACACAACAACAAAAAACCCTAGGTTAGTTTTTTATAACGTTGTTAAAACATTGCATTTCAGTATTTTATATATATATATATATATATATATATATATATATATATATATATATATATATATATATATATATAAATGCTGCTTATTATATTAATATATATGTTGTTTTTTTCCCTCCTTGGCGTGAGAAAGAGGGTGGACCCCAGTGAAAAAAATTACCACAATGAAGATGGATCATTTATCAGGCCAAGTCAGTCATCGTTGCTCACAGTGTTTAAACCAGATATGCCTTATACACCACGTGCTTGTAGTTAAAACCCGAACACACAACAACACTGCGAAACGCTGGAAGGCTTTCAGTGACTAGAATATTATTATCCTGGATAAAGATTTCTTTATCTTTACGGAGATTTTATTATATCCTTTTGCTCAAATATCTCTTATTAATGAGCATGAGAATTTTAATATACAGCTTGACTATTTTTTTTTAATTAACTTTTCCTGGTAAATTACATGCAGTGGATATTACTATAACACTATAACACTTACATCTCATTTACCTTTTGCTTCATTTCAGTTTTACTGCTTAAAAAGATCAACCCAGTTTGTTATGAGGCTTCTTTTATAAGGAAACAGGATGTGACCATTTGACCATCCACTCCCTCCTGTTCTGTCTAGACCACAACAGGAAGTGGATGTGCTAAGAGCAGATGACTGGTGTGAGTAACACAGTAGCACACAGTCGTAACAACACTTTTGTAGTGGTTCAGATTCAAATGCGTCACAAGGAATATAGGACAGAAGTTTAAAGGTAGCTGCTGTGAATATATTCCACTGTTGTGAAGAATAGTGTGTTTGAATATAAAATTATTTTTGAGACAAAATAAATGTACTTTAATTAAGCAGTGTTCATAGTAATTCATTACAGCAGTTATAGTTATACATTGTTCAGTAAAAAACCCATATAAAAAATATGAACATATTTAAGCATATTTAATAAAAAAAACAACATGCATTTAGACTTTTTAACTGCAGTTAAAATGGTAGCTCATTAAAATTAAACAGAATTATTTAATGTTTCTTAGTTTTGTTTACTCATAGCTTTGGGAACATTTGCTTAAAGTTATGCTTGGGAATATTCTTAAGCAAAGAAGTAACATTTGTGGCTGAACTTAATGCTACAAGATAGAAAATATCTAAAATATAACCAATATGTAATAAACACGTCCTATGTGTATCGGAACAATATGTTTGGGTTTTAACAGTCAAAACCCATGAGCATAGTTCTCAACTTCTTTGCCAAATACATATAAACAAATAGGTTTCTGTCATCAATAAAGTCAGATTTCATCTGTTATCATTATTGCTTCTGGTTTCCTTCATTTCAGTTCAGAAGGCCGAGGCTGACTGAGCCACCATAGAATTCCTTCACAGATTGTGTATGTATGAGACAGAGAGATGAATGAGGTTTCCGGGATTTTTTCTTTTTTCTTTTAGGAATACTTAACACCCTTCCCCCAGTTCTCTCACTCCCCGGGGTCCATTTCAGGATTTTGTGGATCAGTGAGCTAAAGACTGGAGAAGGGTGAAAAGAAAAGGAAAGGATAAAGTGCTAAAAGAAGAGGAGGGGGTGTTATTGTGTGGAGCCTGCACAGCTTACTAAATCCATGTCTTGCTGGTCAATGCCTTTGCTCTCCCTTCTGTTCCAGAGCAACACATGTTACCATTTCTAAAATTCCTCTACAGAAATCACAGTGGCCCACCACCTGTTCCTCAGTGGGACTGATTTTCTCTTAGAAAGAATTAGGTCTTAACATAATGTAATGTTAATACACAGCCTCGCCAGGAAACAAAGGTATCATCATCATCAACAACAACAACAACAAAACTATTGATATTGCTGAAATCACCAGAACTAGGTTAAGAACAGTAAAAAAATATTAAACTCTCAACGGGTAGTGCTGGCCCACCAACTTCAAAAGAAATGTGGTCAGGAAAAAAAGAATCACGAATTACCACCATCAGAGATCATTTAAATGCTTGCAATAAAGCTGCATTGTTCAAAAATCTAGGGAGCATGAAGTTTGAACTTTGGAGCCATTCAAAAGGTCATGAGTGCAGATTTACTCTATTCCAGAGCGATGGGCGCATCAGGGTAAGAAGGGAAGCACATTATGCTCTGCACTCTTCATGCACACTGTATGGGCCTCTAGGGGCAGTATTATGATCTGGGGTTACTTCAGTGTAGGTTCAGCAACATTATGTGACAACAACATGAAGTCAGCTGACGAAATGAATGTACTGAATAACCAGCTTATCACATCAATTTCATGTTTCTTCCCTCATGGCATGGCCATGTTCTACTGTAATACAATTGTTAAAGGAGTGGTTCTGGGAGTGTTAGGAATGGTTTTCACATATGAATTGGCCACCATATTGACAGCTAAATAGAAAATTTAAATAATAAAAAAAAATAATAAAAATTTATTATGTGTGTCTTTTTTGGTAAAAAAATCTGAATAATCTGAATAATCAACATCTGAATTTGGCAGCTGTTGGATTAATTAAGTTGTCCTGTTGAGTAGCATGCTATGCTATGCTATGCTATGATCTTTAAACTGTATAGTTACTTTATTTATCTAATCACGGTTCCATAAATCCAATAAGCACATGGTTTTTTATTCAGTTGTTTTATTCAAGTATGCATAAACAAACTCTTTGAACAGCCTTTATTTATACCCTTAGACAGACGAAGTTCATAATGAATGAAAATCGAAATGAATTAACTGAAAAGAAACTGAATTTAAAATAATTTACTGTGCAACCACAAAAAAACTGTAATCGCTGTTTGAATGTAAAATAATTTTCTAGGAATGACTGGTGAATGGATTTGAAAAGCAATCAAATTACTGAGTGACTCATATATGCAGGTAAACACAATGAATCACAGCAAACAATTTTTCATAAATTAATATCTCCACCACTGATGTGATTATTATGTTGACATTTAATTAATTATTTAACTAATTAAAAAATTTTAATTAATTATTATTATTTTTTTTTTACATATTTGGCTTCAACATATCCTAGTTGCTTCTTTACGTGTTTCATGTAATGGAAAGTGTTTATGTATGGCTGTACTTTACTGCTACCTCATGTCATTTGTGCCATTTTTTTTACTTTTATTTTTTACGAATCTTGAGGCTGCTAACAAGAAATATAGGAAACTTGTTCAACTTGCAGGGATGTCTTATCAAGTATTTAAATTGAATACCTTTCTTTACTTGTGATTGGTTGGTGAGCAATGATTAATTTTATAAAATAGCAGCTTAGACAGTGTTGCTGGTTGTAATTCAAATCAAAGATTCTATAGTGAAATGTATTTTGTAAGCATTTGCACATTATGGTTATAAAGGTTATACCGTTTATATTGTATGTGCTATGTGATAATAGGAACTAACTTTGTTTTTAGGACATGCATTTATTTCAACTATAAACGGATAATGACATGTCATTCTTCAATAAATAAAACTGTAACAAACCCTCGTTTCGAGCAGGTCACCCTGACATTAATTATATGTCTATGAAAGCACCCAACATCATGTTTTATTCATATTTAAATGTGCATACATTCATATGAAGTTTAAGTAAGTTGTAAGTTAATTGTTATATTTCTGCGGCAGCTTGCCTTTGAGTCTTTATTGGTTCTTACAGTACTTACCATCCTGTCCTGCGGATATGTTATCTCCCATATAAGGTATATGGATATAAATACAATAAAAATCTACAAGAATTAATGTGACCCTTACTGAATTCCTTTCAAAGAACCCACCTATGACTCATCACTCCATTTACACTCAGCCACTGTTATGACAACATTAGTCCAATGCCTGCTAAAACACACACTTTAGAAGAGTTAGAAAGGATGTGAGCCCTCCCAGCTACAGTACCCACGCAACATAACAACAGTGGTCGTTATCTATGCAAACACTTCAGCTCTCAGGGCCGTCGGTGCGACTTTACACATGGAAATGTGCTAATTGTATCTGAGTGTGTGTGAATGGCCGGCTACTGAGCGAACCCAGGAAATGTGTGTTAAAGCGAGCCATCAGGACTAGCAATGCTACACACAATAACAAGCATGCATGCACATTACATATGTGCATTACAAGAGCCTGAGGACTGAAGGGTGTGTTGTGTTCTATTTAAATGCATAGATCTTTTCCAAATGAGTGACATGGAGAGGTTTTCCCTCAACGGTACACAATCAGGCATATCACACAGATAATGCGTGGGATTCATTTGGCACAGTGTGTGCTTATTGATGCAAAGGAATTAATGGTAGACTTTTAATGTGTGATGTGATACATTCCAAGGCATTCTTATTCTAGCTCATAAATTTGGCCTAATGTGTTCACAGCAGGCCTGTGCCTACTATTTGCAGGAAATCTAAAAATATATCCAGAATCATATATATTAGGTACTAGAAAACTTGTAGTGTCTTTTCATACACTAAATAATGAACTGAAAAATATGATATGACTATTATTTTATAATAATAAAAGAAAAACTATGCATAAGGACATGCACTTTATAAATATAAACAGTATTAAAAATGTGCATTATTTTAGTAACTTATGCAAAGTTTCTGCAAAATCTGCTTGGCCAAAGGCTAGTTCTGGTAATTCTACTACTTCATGCTACATGTTGAAATAAAAATTCTTGTCCTACATTATTGCTAATATAAAATAATAGGATTGTTTGTATATAGTTATAGCAAATTAAGAAACTAAAGCAACTTGTATGTATGTCTAGTAAAAAAAAACCATGTTAGAGTTGCTTATTTAACATTGACAGAATAACGTTCCATTGACATGATGTTGTAACATTTAATAAGGTTGTCCACAAAGCAAAAGCCTTCAGAAACTAGAACTTTCAATTTTCTTAGTAAAACGTCTAGCTGCGTTTTTTTTTTTCTTCCTTTTCTTCTTCTTCAGTTGGGAGATAAATTAGCATTCTGGCGAGGAAATTACTATTTATAGCTGTTGCATCATACATGTACGATGTAACAACAAGCAATTCAAATGTATGACTTTCATAAATAAAGTGATCATTGACAAATTTCTGAGGTATAAGAGGAAAAAAACTCATGATGTTGTAGAATAGTAATCCATTTTCAAGTGGAAACTGGACAACATATTCTGCTTTATTCTACAATTTTCAATCAGGTAAGTAGTGATGAGAAAGACTACATTGTTCATTTTAAAAATATACTTGTATATTTGAAAGTGCATCCTAAAATCGCATCTGTTGTTGGTTCTCAAAATGCAAAATGGTTAAAATTGTTAGAGAGTGAGAAGTTAAAGGGTTCACAGATACTGTAAATGTACTTAGTTATACAGTACATAAAAGTGAAACTTGAAAATCTGTATTTACAAAAAAAGTCATATGAAAAGTAACTAGGGCGGGGTTTGGTTTGCACTGTTCCTTATGACTCAGCATCACAACTGACACACACACACTGACAAACTGACACACTCACACAGGCAATTTGGGAACACTAAGAAATCTAATCGACATGTCTTTAGTCTGTGGGAGGAAACCGGGGTACCTGGAGGAAAACCGCCAATCACAGGGAGAACATGCACACAAACTCAAGGATGGAGTTGCAACCCAGTCAAACCCAGACCCTGGAGTTGCAAGACAACAGTGCTAACCACAAAGCCACCATGCTGCCCCACCCTTGTTCATTTGGATTTAAATGAATATTTAAAGAGATCTATTTCAAGTAACCAGGCAGTTTAAAGTAAATCTATTGCAAGACAAGCAAGTGAGACCAATAGGCCACCATTCACTGAATTGAAATAATAATACTTGCTGTTTCAAAAGGGTCAAAGTATCATCAAGCAATGAAAACAACTAAGGGAATTGTTGAAATTACCCTAGTTCTTAAAACGGTATTAAATGTATTAAATGATCATTTAAATGCTTGGTGAAGTTAATAGCTCACAGGATTGGGACTAAACAGCTGTGTGGTCAAAAGAAAACCACTTGTTAATGAAACCAATCAGAAAAATATGGTCTAATAATTTGTGCGTCAGGGTAAGAAACGGAAGTGCATAAAGCAATAGTGCACCTTGCATAGTGATCAGGCATAGAGGCAGTGTGAGGATATATATATAATCATATGATGGCGGTATGACGGCTGCACAAGCCTCTGGAGGCAGTGTGATGATCTGGAGTTGCTTCAGTTGGTCAGGTCTAGGCTCAGCAATGGTATACAGTAAAAAGAAAATAAGTCAATCGAAATACCCGAATGTATTAAATGACCAATGTGTCTCATTTATTTTTTGAAAGATTGTGTGAAAGAGTAGTTCTGTGTGTGGTCATTTTCACACAAGAATTGGCCACCACATTGTTCAACTTGACATGTAAGATCTTTTATGTGATCATATGAGTAATCTGAAAATGCCAGATATTATTACTGTATATACTGTATATATAAATATATCCGTTTTGCCTGTATGTCTTTTAGTGAACAAAGCAGTTATGGCTTCACTCTGCCATGTTTTCTAAATGTGTGTTGTGGATTGTGCATTCACCCCATAGCACCTTTATGTTTTATGTTAATTGAGGCTGCTGGCTAGTGTGTGTGTGTGTGTGTGTGTGTGTGTGTGTGTGTGTTTGTGTGTGAGTAAGTGAGTGTGGGAACTGCTTTGTAACTTATCCCCAGAACAGAGGGGGTACACACACACAGGCCATGTCTCTGCAGGCCTTCTGCTCCTCATTGATTAAGCCATGGGGTGGAGTTTACACTTCTGGACCATCCACTGACCCTAAACCCATTCATGCCACTGAAACCTCGTCCTGTGCGTCCATGAGGAAATATACCCCCACCCCCTGCTCTGGACTTCTCATCCACCCCCCCACCCCCCCTTCCCTCCATCCAGACGTGTTTATGGCCTGAGCCGGCAGTGTAGGGCTTCTTTGACTTTTCAGCCTGGCATATGGAGTCCCGCAACAAAAGGACTCTTGTGAAGAGGGACACAAAGAAAAGTGATCCATTTCCCACGAAGGGAGGAGCCACATTGGCAATACAGCATAACTGACATCTTGGGTGGGAGGTGTGATGGGAGGAGTCTTAAAGAAAGGGGCGTAGACAAGACATGCTGCTAAGAATTAGTTTCTTTATATAAAATCGGTTGATTAGCTTTATCTGCAACTGAAATTGAAATGCATTTAATGTTTTCAACTTGTTGTAACTTTTATGAAGATGCTGGGTGACGTCAACTGAACTTCATTCGAAACGTTTCACTATTTGTCCACGTATTTATTTATTCATCTATTTTTTAATATTGTATTAGCCTAGAGTTATTGGAAATAAAATAAATACACATTTGTCAATTTCCTGACTTTAACATGCACATAACCATGCATAGAAAGTGAGACATAAATAGATATACATGAGATATATATATAGATATATACATATACGTAGATAAATACAGATATACATATATACGTATATATAAGACAATGCTTATGTGCATGACTGTGTATTCTGTATAAGAGATGAATGAATGTGTAAAGTGAAAGAACTGAAATAAAGGACTTAGAAATGCTTTTTTGTAACAAATTAAACAAAAAGATAAACTTATTGGTGTAATATCGTTCAACCAAAAACACGAATGAAACCCAGCAGTTTCAAATTTCAAACATTGCAGTACTTTTTTCATTTAATCATTGTTGCACTTTTTAATTTAGCAATGTCTTTGATTGATACATTAAATTAAAAACATCAAAAGCATATGCTAAGTGGACGATTATCTCCTCTCATTTAAGAACCGTTGAGGCTTCACAGGCTTAGGCAGAAACATTTAGGATTAATCATGGTGAGGACAAAAACAACAATATCTGCCATCAAGCAGACTGAGAATTGGTCCAAGCCTCATACTTACAGTTAAAGCACTCAAACGGCTACAGTGTGCACACTGATAACCAGACTGTGTTGTTTTTTAAAAAGACCCATAAGTGACGGGGTAACAGTTCCATTCCTTCCTGTCTGTGAAAAAAAAAAACTGTCACCAAACAACGGTGGGGAGCTAAAGCTTGAGTTTCAGCTTCCGTCTGGAAAGCACAGCAATATAAATTTTCTACGTCCGTTTAAAGGTCTCAGTATTAAAGTCATATACTGTACGTTAAACCTTGTGTTAAGTTAGAGTACGGGTAAATCATAACCTGGCTTTAGTCCAATGTTTAATAAATCAATATCTCAAATAGACTTTATCATAAAAAATAATGTTGCAGATAATGTCAACGTAAGTTAATTGGTGTTTTCATGTGTTTTGTTGGCAGAAAAGTTCAGAATTCTCTCTTTCTCTGGCAGAGAAAATATTGCGCAAATTCAAAGAAGGCATCTGAAATAAACAAATTAAACTATGTTATCAGTGCAAAAACAAAAATGAATAAATAACTTCAGAAACTGTTAGCGACATATTGCAGACAGCAACCTCTAACACTAACTACTCGTGTTCACATATTTGTTTTTCTCACTTTTATTACCTCAGCATGCTCCCACTGCTCAGGCTAATCATTAACAATTCTCCTCAATCCTCCTCTGCCTCATTAAAGATTCAGGGCCCAGACCTTGTGACTCAGGGTCTCTGGTGTGTCTCACACTTGGTAAGCCATGACATGGCTAGAGAGCAAAGCTGCATCCGCATAATGCTATTGTTGAGCGGGCAAGCACCATGGCCCTCTTCAAGTCGCTACAGCCAGAGCAGACCACCAGGAGGCCTTTGTGCTCTTTCTAAGCTGGGACATCCCAGTGTCTTTCTTTTTTTTCCTCAAGAAGGTGTTGCTGAACTTATTTTTCTTTATACTTTTTAATGCTGAGCTTCACGAGTTTCCATGCAGCTTTACAGACAGCAACACCTGCACCCAAATTCCTACCAGAGAACTCCCATTTCGCATTTCATGTGTAGGAGAGAGAATGTAAAATTTCCATTAAAAAAAACTTAAAGTTCAGTCCTGCTTTTAAAAAACCATCAAGCCCCATCAATGTTTGTAGCCAAGACAATGGCAGTTGTTTGTGTTTTTTTGTTCTCTGGCATTCAAATGGATTTTAATCTCCTCTGAAGACACTTCACCACAAACAAATAACAACCCCCCAGATTCAGTTGCTTGTCTCTCAGGCCAAATTAAACATCCCTGTGCTTTATCTATCAGAAGTCAACAAGTGTTCCCTTGGATAGTGGTCTTTTCGTGTTGCCTGATCCTTCCAGTAACTGAACTGGAAGAGGTGTTGACACTACCCCTTGAGATAAGGCCTTATTGTTTTAAAGGGACTGTGTCGCTTATTGGCTAGAGTTTCTTATGCTAACATTTACAATGTATTTTTTTTCCTGGGGACACTGATGAAAGAGTTGGCATCCTCTGGAAAAACAATGGAGATGAAAAAAAAAAGTGGCAAGCATGAAAATGCTTTCAAACTTGGACATAAGCTAGCATATATGAAATGTTATAATAATGTCTCAGTAGATCAATGCATTCATTCAGCAAGAACTAAGATGAGACAATAATAAAATTACACAGCATTGCAAATTTGTTAGTCTGGAACCCAGCAGAAGAAAAACTGTATGGTTTGAAACTCGAAAGCAAGTATGCGACACTTCAATCCAAGGAATGAATAATAAAGTGCAGTCATGGTGCATCATGCTTATGTTATGAAATATTTTGCAGTTTACCTTATCAAGGCCAAGGCAGGGTGCTTAAGGACAGCCGTTTCTGAGATGACTAGACTATATGACTGAGATAACCGAGATGAACTCACCGTCAGGTGCTGTAGAAAAAAAGCCAGTAGTGGCAATATGATGGAAAGAGAAAATATATGTATAGGGGAAAGGTATAATGCAGTCAGTAAATTGCTTTAGAAATGAACAAATCCTTCATGGATAACACAAAAGTACTGGGGCAGCTAATGTTAATGCTTGTGAAGGAATGTGCCTTTTAGCTGAAACGAAGATATAAATGTTCAATCTTATCTTCCAATATCCTACAGTAATATATTTATAATAGGGCTAGACAGTTCCAATTGTTTGCTTCCTCAGTTAAAAATAATCTACCATCATAATGACAAGCTTAATTAAAAATAGTATAACTTTAGGTGATATTTTATTTACTCAGGTTAATGACAGAATTATTTAATATGGCTACACATTTATTTTATGTCTAACTGTATTTATCTTTTATGTTTAAATTTTAATTTTATCTAAAAGAAAGACTGAAACTACAAAAGGGGCATTATAACGTACAAAGAGGGGAGTTTTCTCGTTATTTAAAACATAAACTGTTGTGCTTCCAAACATATAATTAAAATGATCACAAAGATCATTTTTGCTATTTCTTATATAATAAGCCTAACTACAGTTTTAAATTATTTATTGGTTTATACTGCAGTCACTCTACACTACTTTAGACTATATGTAATGAATTATAATTGAATTAAACTAGTTAAGCACGGTTTCTTATGCACACGGTTTCTTATGGTTATTTCTTATGCACAACACTTTTCATGATGGAATACAAAGCGTTTCTTCTAAAGTGTTCTGTATTTCTAAGTGCATATAATCCTCAGGTGTTGGCAGGTCAAGAACGGCTTGTATGCAAATTCAAAATGATATGAGTGGCCAAGACTGATTAAACTCTTGTATTTTAATGCAGTAAACATGACTAAGACTGGGAGAAGAGTGTAAATGGATCCCTCATCACACTTAAAGGGGCGTGAAATACTGTCTTTCTGAAATGTGGGTGGGGTTCCAAAGTTTCGGCTTATAAAAAGGGGATTCCAGCAGATGGGAGGTAGAGCGTAGGAGTGCCTCACACCCAAAGCCTTCACCAACTTCACACTTTGTTGGCTGCAGTTTTTCAGGCCTGCTGTCTAAGGCATCTTCGCAATGCCATCAAATCTACTCACACCCTTCATTGAGTTGGATGAGGAATTTTGCAAGGTGAGTAATCGATAATGCTTTAATTCACTTATTTTTGTGCTCACCACTGCACGTGAATGTAATTGCTTTGAATTGCTGGAGTTTAACATGGGTTTGCTTGACTTATTATACAAAAAAACATGTGTTTTAGATATAAAAACTGCAGCACTTTAGGAAAAGTGTAGAAGAATTTTTGGTGGGTTTTATACCCACTGTGGGTAGTTATGATCGTTTTAGGGAGTCATGCCATAGTTTTAGTTTTGGTTCTGCCCTATGGTTGGTGAAATACAGTTGTGTCTGATTTTGCTAAAGCAAGTTTATTAAGCATTGTTGGAGTTTGCAGTGTGACTGGGGAAAGGTCAAGGAAGACTTTGATTTTTTTTTTTGATGTCAACATATTAATTAAATCTTCTCTGTGTCGCAGACTTTCCAGAATCTAGAATTACAGGATGGGTCGCGGCGCGCCATCGGTTTCCAGCGCCGACATTCCCTGTGCCCGGTCACACTTCCCAACTCCAAATTCAACATCAGCGCAGGCGTCATAGACCCTACAGACGATTTCTGGTCTCTCACAAGCATCAGCAGCCAGCCCTGGAGTCGGGAGCAGCTCCCGCGCTCTGCCCTCCAGCGCATCCCGTTCCGGGCTGACCGCTCCGTGAGCATGATCGAAGGACACGTGAGTGGAGAGTCCAGCCTTCCGCCTCCCCCGGGCCTGAGCGTCTCCCCGCCCTCCCCAAGAGAGACGCCGGTGCCTGCCGTGTCTGCGCGCTACAAAACCGAGCTCTGCCGTACGTACGAGGAGAGCGGGGCGTGCAAGTACGGCGCCAAATGCCAGTTTGCGCACGGCGCAGAGGAGCTGCGCGGCCTCAACAGGCACCCTAAGTACAAGACCGAGCCGTGCCGCACATTCCACACAGTGGGCTTTTGTCCGTACGGTGCGCGCTGTCACTTCATCCACAACGCCGACGAGCAGCAGCCGCAGCAGCCCCAGCGCCAGGCCCCAAGCACCACCAGGGAGCGCCCGCGCCTGTTGCGCCAGAGCGTCAGCTTCGCCGGCTTTTCTTCCAGAGCCACCGTGGCCGCTTTCCAGGCCCTTCCAGACCCGCTCGCTTTTACCAGAGCGTCTTCTGTATCTCCTCCACCGTCATCTTCCTTTTCGTGCAGCCCTGATCTCCCGTCTCCACCGGGGTTTCCAGAGCGCGGAGCCATGACGCACGGCTTCGGGTTCACAGCAGATCTCGGGCTCAGCGAACGGATCGCGGCTCTGCAACGCAGCATGTCCGCGGACTCGCTCTCTGATCACGACGGCTACTCGAGCTCCGGGAGCCTAAGCGGGTGCGACTCGCCTGGTGCAGAAGGAAGCAGGCGTCTGCCCATCTTCAGCCGCCTGTCTGTCTCAGACGATTAATTAACAATCTGTGCATATTGCACATTGGTTTTGATTTGTTATAGAATTTAGTTTTTATCGGATGCATGAAAAGTTTACACAGAAAAGTCCATAGTTTTGTATTAACACCCATAAGTTCCCTAAAGAACACGTGACCTGTCCCCTAGAGGTGTTAATCCAACACTGTGGCTTTTTTTTTTCTGTGTGCCAATGTATACTGTTGTATACCAGTTGAAACTGTACTGGGTATTTCACTCTACACTTTTTGGGTCCCCTAGATATAAGGAAAAGTTCTGAGAACTTTTCCATACCGTTTAAGTTGGTATAAAATGAAGCAATATAGCACAGATGAGCATGTTCCAGGGCATGCACACATCTGCAGTTTAACCAAAGCGCAGCAACTTTACTCTATGCTTAGCTGTAGGCCCGACCCCTAACCTTGAACCCAGACATGTACTGTAAACAAAGTGTAGCCTTTAGTGAAGGCATTTTTTTTATAAATTGATAGGTTTACTAAATAGTTTGACCTAGTTTCTTGTCTAAGATTCTATTTATTGCCCATTTTATTCTTTTGTGATTGCATTTCGATATGATTTATATGCATTTTTGAGTTTGCTTTGTTTGAACATTTTCCCCCAGCTTTAAGTGACACCAGCAGTACAGACTCTGAATGTAGAAATCTCAGGACTTGATAAACTCCACCACTTTCTATTCTGCTTCTCTTATGCTCACTGAGATTAGTATTTGGGCTCAATCATTACAAACAAAGTGTGTGTGTGTGTGTGTAAGTGTGTAAGTGGCTGTGTGACAATGTATCAGGAAAAAGTGCTACACCATCTTAGTCTCTTGCACTGTCAATCTGTATTATAGAGACAAAAGATGTTCTTTGCAATGTGTACATCTAGAAGAAAAGTGCATTTCTTACTTTGATTTAAAAGCTTACAGTGTAGAAGATTGTTTGAAGAGAAAACAAATAGCAAAATCCTCTTTTAGCTGCCTGTGTAAGCTATTGCCTTTTGTTAACTTAAACTTATTTATTTTTTTTTCCTGTGCAAAAAAAGGAAGCAGTATAAAGTGCTATGATTTTGTATTGTGTTGTTTCATATATAATTTAAATGGACTGTTTACATTCCCTCGGGGTATGATCCCCGCTTTATAATATATTGTTGATCTTTTTTGAAATAAACTTTCAGAAACTTTACATTCAACATCAGTTTGTTTGCTTGATAATTATTTAAAACTTTTCGCTTATTTTTACCCTTAACGTTGTCTCTGTTATACATTCACACTGCAAACATTTCTAAACAGCATGCTCACGATTAAACCATGCCACAAGTGAAAACACTCGACAGCTGGACACATACACATGCAAACTTTAAATTGAATGAACAGATGAGAGCTTTTGTGTGTTGTCCGACTCTTTGTGGCCACCCTTTGTGCACAATAGACTAAAAAACATCCCACTGTCACTTGTCCAAAGACAATCGTTCCCGCCTTTCTCTCTGGTCGTGGGGGTTGGAGGCCATAAATAAAATCTAGGGCCACTTCTCCCTGCATGGCTCTTTTGTGAGGCAACTTTCTCTTTTTAACAACATCTGTATGCTAATGCAACGACAGAAGGGCAGGGCGATTTGCAAGTCTATCGGGGGTCTCTGGGTCTTCAGACAAGATTACCATCGACATTGAGGCTTTACAAGATAAAGGAAAAAGTTTGATATATGGCATACCATAATAACAAAATCTGAATACTCATATGCTAGTTATTTCCAATAAACTGTGCAACTTAAACACACCACACATAATGTTTGGGCATATTCAAGATAGCATTTATTTTAATGTATACCAAACTTCTAATAAAATGATAAAATTAATTACTCATCAATTATGAACTTATTATTATAATGTTTATTTATTTGTTTGTTAACTTATTTATTTATTTACTTACAGTTACCATACTATGAGTTTCTGACCCACCTTTGCCCTTAAGGTAAATAAAATGAACATATACTTATTAAATTATAGTTATTGAGCTTTGTTTAATCTTAATATTTGCACAGAAGGAAAGAAAATAATTAATAAACAAGACCCTACTATATACAGTAAAAGCCCCCAAAGGAGCCCCGCTCAATCAGCTCAACTAACAGAAGACTTAGATAGATGTATTATCTGATTTTGTATGTCAAGAGTAATTTTCCTGCTCAAACAATGTTATTAAATCGGATCAATAACAATAGAATGGAGCAGTTTATTACAGAAACTTTTAGAGCAAATTTAAGGGGTTAGCATACTATCATGCACTTAATATAAAAGCTAAAATGGCCATACAGATGTGGTCAGAAGTTCATGGTTTGGTAGCCATCAACAAGCTTCTGGTAGAATTCTGGTTGAATATTTGACCAGGCTTCTTGGCAAAAGTTGAAGTGCTCAATTAAATTTCCTGGCATTCCTGACTTTTAAGCATGGTCTGCAGATGTTTAGTAGGCTTAAGTTGGCCTGCTTTATCTAGCTGGCTTTGATGTGTGTTTAGGGACACTGTTATGTTACACCCATGTACTGTATCTGATGATTTGAGGTTATGCTAAATAATTTGAAATTAGTCCACCTTGAGAATTCCATGTACTGCATTTCCCCAGTTCCAGCCCCGAATCATGATGCTACCACCACCATGCTTAACAGTTGGCACAACTGGGGTTTAAATGCCTCATCGTTACAACTCCAAAAGTAACCGTCAGTTCCCAGTTCATAACAGGCCTGTGTCCTGGTGTTTTTGGGTTGTTCCTGACCATCACAATCAATATCCTCTCTGCTGGAGGTGACAGTTTAAGTCTCCTCCCAGACAATGGAAAAATGGTTACACTTAGTTATACACAATTCGTAGAAGTTATTAGGGGGAAAACATTATAAGAAAATAATATGCATTTGATAATTTGACCACTAGAGGGCAAACAGGAACTAGATAGCTGTATCTAGAACTAGATTGACAGAGCTACTGGATGAGCTGCAACTTGTGTTAGCATATGGAAGAAATCAACTCTATTAGACACTATTACACGCTGATCAGCCATAGCATTACAATGCAAAACATTAAGCACTGTATTGTGTGGGTTTCTCGGACCATCTGAGCAACTCTGGCCCCTCGAGGCATTACTCCACAAGACCTATGGTTGTGTTCCGTGGTGTCTGTCATTGGGATGTTAGATGCATCTAACATCCCAATGATCCTTTGAGTGCTGTGGGTTGTGGTGTGGGGCATCCATGGATCAGACTTGTTTGTCCTGCACATTTTATGGGAGCTTGATCGGATTGGGATCTGGACAATTTGGAGGCTGATTTGGCAACCCCAAACTCTTTACCTGCTTGACCCCATTTGTGGTGGGCTGTAGTACAGGGTATTCTGGCATCTTGCTATCATAGCCAGCATGATTCGGTGAATTATCATAGCCAACTGTTTTTGGTGAGTTGTGCTGCTTTGGCTTTTCTTTTTTGTGCGATCAGACCAGACAGGCTAGCCTTTGGTACCCACAGGCATAAATGAGCCTTGGGTGCCCATGATCCTGCCACCAATGCACTATTGATTATCATTGTTAATGTTTTGTGGTGTTAGTGTCATGGCTGATCAATTTCTACATTTTAACACCTCATTTAAGGCTAAGAAAAACCCACACAACTATAAAACATTTAAAATAATGTTGCCAGATGAAACAGATCACACACTATTGTTGAATATACATATAAAAAGAAATGAAAATATACAACGTTTTATAGTTGGTAAACAAACAAGGTGCATTACTAGAAATGGTTATTCAAATATTATTATTAATATGCTTCTCTCTTAATTAATAAGATTCAACCGTGTATTATGACCTTGCACAGACCTGGAAAAAATATTCACATCATTGTATCATATTCTTTTATTTCTTTCAATTTGTATGGACTTCATCTTCATCTTCCATTATTTTTCCAGCATTTGAGAACCTAAATTTGGGAAAATACTATCTATTTTTGGAATGAGAGCTGATAAAGACCTTGAGCGACATCTGGTGGCTGTGTTAGAAACTAAATATTTAGGATTGTTATTATACAGTTGCAGTTATTATAATCTAAAACAAATATTTAAGTAAACAAAAGAGCTAAAGTTTATTTATTCCACAATAAATCTCCACGTTCCACCACACACATTTAGAGCAGCAAGTCTACTAACCTGCATGTTTTTGGGAGGCGGAATATAAGCAGAAGTAACATACATGAACATACATGGACACCAGTATACAGAGTAATCAGAAGCCAGGATTAAATCATGCACTTTGAAACTGTGAGGCACCAGTTAAGGTGGCCTACATTCTATCTTGTATAAGGTCACTATGATATATTTAGTTTATTCAAAACAAACAGTTTTTTTTTTTTTTTTTTTGGTTTGTTGCATCACCATTTATACGGACATGTTATGGATGTACAGTGGTGTGAAAAACTATTTGCCCCCTTCCTGATTTCTTATTCTTTTGCATGTTTGTCACACTTAAATGTTTCTGCTCATCAAAAACCGTTAACTATTAGTCAAAGATAACATAATTGAATACAAAATGTTCTTAAAGGAAGCTTTACGTTATTAAGGGAGAAAAAAAAACTCCAACTCTACATGGCCCTGTGTGAAAAAGTGATTGCCCCCCTTGTTAAAAAAATAACTTATCTGTGGTTTATCACACCTGAGTTTAATTTCTGTAGTCACCCCCAGGCTTGATTACTGCCACACCTGTTTCAATCAAGAAATCACTTAAATAGGAGCTACCTGACAAAGAGAAGTAGACCAAAAACAACTCAAAAGCTAGACATCATGCCAAGATCCAAAGAAATTCAGGAACAAATGAGAACAAAAGTAATTGAGATCTATCAGTCTGGTAAAGGTTATAAAGCCATTTCTAAAGCTTTGGGACTCCAGCGAACCACAGTGAGAGCCATTATCCACAAATGGCAAAAACATGGAACAGTGGTGAACCTTCCCAGGAGTGGCCGGCCGACCAAAATTACCCCAAGAGCGCAGAGACAACTCATCCGAGAGGCCACAAAAGACCCCAGGACAACATCTAAAGAACTGCAGGCCTCACTTGCCTCAATTAAGGTCAGTGTTCACGACTCCACCATAAGAAAGAGACTGGGCAAAAACGGCCTGCATGGCAGATTTCGAAGGCGCAAACCACTTTTAAGCAAAAAGAACATTAAGGCTCGTCTCAATTTTGCTAAAAAACATCTCAATGATTGCCAAGACTTTTGGGAAAATACCTTGTGGACCAACGAGACAAAAGTTGAACTTTTCATGTGCCATTACATCTGGCGTAAAAGTAACACAGCATTTCAGAAAAAGAACATCATACCAACAGTAAAATATGGTGGTGGTAGTGTGATGGTCTGGGGTTGTTTTGCTGCTTCAGGACCTGGAAGGCTTGCTGTGATAGATGGAACCATGAATTCTACTGTCTACCAAAAAATCCTGAAGGAGAATGTCCGGCCATCTGTTCGTCAACTCAAGCTGAAGCGATCTTGGGTGGTGCAGCAGGACAATGACCCAAAACACACCAGCATATCCACCTCTGAATGTCTGAAGAAAAACAAAATGAAGACTTTGGAGTGGCCTAGTCAAAGTCCTGACCTGAATCCTATTGAGATGTTGTGGCATGACCTTAAAAAGGCGTTTCATGCTAGAAAACCCTCAAATAAAGCTGACTTACAACAATTCTGCAAAGATGAGTGGGCCAAAATTCCTTCAGAGCGCTGTAAAAAACTCGTTGCAAGTTATCGCAAACGCTTGATTGCAGTTATTGCTGCTAAGAGTGGCCCAACCCGTTATTAGGTTCAGGGGGCAATTACTTTTTCACACAGGGCCGTGGAGGTTTGGATTTTTTTTCTCCCTAAATAATAAAACCCCTCATATAAAAACTGCATTTTGTGTTTACTTGTGTTATCTTTGACTAATAGTTAAATGTGTTTGATGATCAGAAACATTTTGTGTGACAAACATGCAAAAGAATAAGAAATCAGGAGGGGGGCAAATAGTTTTTCACACCACTGTATTTCCCTGCAGCTTGAAACACTTGCTGATTCTTCAGGTGTCCTTCAAGGTCTTACTATTTTTATTCTACATTCTGTTATAAACAGTGAATTAAAAGGTGTGTCCAAACTTTTGACTGGTACTGTATTATTTATCATCACTGTTCTTAGCTGTGATACCTGCTACTTCAGTTCATTTACGTAATGAGCAGACAGTAAGCTTAATCATGACTGGGTTCCATTGCACATGAAAAGCAGGTGAGCCTCAGATATACCCCTGCTGTTGATACCTATGTTGCATCACTGTTACATTCACCAGACAAAATGCTATGTTACGTGTACTGTATGCTGAATACAGATGCACTGACTCCCTTGTGAAAAGTTCTATCAATGCATGCAGCACACACTTTGCAATACATTTGCTATTTCCCTACCAGCACCGGAACAGTCTCCTGCAGTCAAGCTGCTGATTTTGACCCCCTTAACCTCAGAAGCTAATTAACCTGCCTTCTGAGTGCTCCCGGGATGGAGAACACCATCTAGAACACGTCCATCATGCTAAGTGTGTGGGGAATATCGTCACCGTTGTTAGCATGGTTCAGCCAGGCCACAACCTGCAGATCAGGTTCTGTTTAGAATGATGACAGCAGAATCAGAAATCCTTATGGTTGCTTGAACCACAGGCATTGACGAGAAGAGTCATTCTTTTGGAAATTGACAGCAAATACTACTGCCAGAAACGTGTCCTTGTTTCAGTAAAGGAAACTAGTTTGTTAGCTCTAGGGAAATGATACAAGGAAGTATTGTTGACCTTGGTATTAGGTTTGGTGAAGTACACATGGACCTCTTCACCAATGCGAAGTTAACTAACTGATAGTTGTGGATGCACCTGGTAAAGCTGCTCTGCATAACATTGTCATTTTCACTGGGTGCCAGATTACTCAGACAGTTTCCCCTAGGACATCAGATACACAATAGCAGCAAAATTTGGCATCTCCAACCAGGATGTTTGTGACTGTAGTTTGACGCTAAAGACTGTGATATACAGGCAGCCCAGAAACACTTCTGAACGCAACACGCTATAGCATTCAATTCACATACAGTGGTGTGAAAAACTATTTGCCCCCCTCCTGATTTCTTATTCTTTTGCATGTTTGTCACACAAAATGTTTCTGATCATCAAACACATTTAACTATTAGTCAAAGATAACACAAGTAAACACAAAATGCAGTTTTTAAATGAGGGGTTTTATTATTTAGGGAGAAAAAAAAATCCAAACCTACATGGCCCTGTGTGAAAAAGTAATTGCCCCCTGAACCTAATAACTGGTTGGGCCAAACTTAGCAGCAATAACTGCAATCAAGCATTTGCGATAACTTGCAACGAGTCTTTTACAGCGCTCTGGAGGAATGTTGGACCACTCATCTTTGCAGAATTGTTGTAATTCAGCTTTATTTGAGGGTTTTCTAGCATGAACCGCCTTTTTAAAGGTCATGCCACAACATCTCAATAGAATTCAGGTCAGGACTTTGACTAGGCCACTCCAAAGTCTTCATTTTGTTTTTCTTCAGCCATTCAGAGGTGGATTTGCTGGTGTGTTTTGGGTCATTGTCCTGCTGCAGCACCCAAGATCGCTTCAGCTTGAGTTGACGAACAGATGGCCGGACATTCTCCTTCAGGATTTTTTGGTAGACAGTAGAATTCATGGTTCCATCTATCACAGCAAGCCTTCCAGGTCCTGAAGCAGCAAAACAACCCCAGACCATTACACTACCACCACCATATTTTACTGTTGCTATGATGTTCTTTTTCTGAAATGCTGTGTTACTTTTACGCCAGATGTAACGGGACACGCACCTTCCAAAAGTTCAACTTTTGTCTCGTCGGTCCACAAGGTATTTTCCCAAAAGTTTTGGCAATCATTGAGATGTTTTTTAGCAAAATTGAGACGAGCCTTAATGTTCTTTTTGCTTAAAAGTGGTTTGCGCCTTGGAAATCTGCCATGCAGGCCGTTTTTGCCCAGTCTCTTTCTTATGGTGGAGTCGTGAACACTGACCTTAATTGAGGCAAGTGAGGCCTGCAGTTCTTTAGATGTTGTCCTGGGGTCTTTTGTGGCCTCTCGGATGAGTTGTCTCTGCGCTCTTGGGATAATTTTAGTCGGCCGGCCACTCCTGGGAAGTTTCACCACTGTTCCATGTTTTTGCCATTTGTGGATAATGGCTCTCACTGTGGTTCGCTGGAGTCCCAAAGCTTTAGAAATGGCTTTATAACCTTTACCAGACTGATAGATCTCAATTACTTTTGTTCTCATTTGTTCCTGAATTTCTTTGGATCTTGGCATGACGTCTAGCTTTTGAGGTGCTTTTGGTCTACTTCTCTGTGTCAGGTAGCTCCTATTTAAGTGATTTCTTGATTGAAACAGGTGTGGCAGTAATCAGGCCTGGGGGTGACTACAGAAATTGAACTCAGGTGTGATAAACCACAGTTAAGTTATTTTTTAACAAGGGAGGCAATCACTTTTTCACACAGGGACTTGTAGATTTGGAGTTGTTTTAGCGATAATTTCACGGAAGCGAGTACAGAACTAATCTAAAGCACTGTCACACTAAAAAAACATCAGTTCAGAAGCTTCAAGTATAATGAACGAATTAATGAATTTTCTTAAAACGTTATAAATTTAAGTAGAGTTAAATCCCTAAATCTCCTTATAAAATATTACTGATTATCAATGCGGGAATGAATGGCGAATTGTTGATATTTCACGGAAGCATATATACAGTATATATATATATATATATATATATATATATATATATATATATATATATATATATATACTGTGGCGTGGGCGGGCCAGCGGCTGACGACCATCATGCTTTGCGGGGTTTTTCTCTGTGTCTACCATGAGAGAGAAGGGTGTTTGGGTTGGTGGCTTCGGCCAAGTTGGGTGCGTGTATGTGTGTGTGCTTGACCTGTGTATGTGTGCTTGTGCTGAGAGTTAATAAACTACTCCCCAGCCATTTGCATTGGGGAGGAAGTAAGCTCACTCGTACTCCAAGATCCCTGCTAGCGTCGAAAAACGCTACAATACATATATATTGTAGCGTTTTTCGACGCTAGCAGGGATCTTGGAGAACGAGTGAGCTTACTTGCTCCCCAATGCAAATGACTAGGGAGTAGTTTATTAACTCAGCACAAGCACACATGAGTTAGTTATTGTTCATATTAGCGAAGGCGAAGAAACACATTTCACAAAACAGTAGTTGCTTCTGTTGTAGGATCTGACATACAGTATTAGCCACAGATTCCGTGCTTCAATTTTCTTTTTGCAAATCATCACCTGCGTTTTTGCTGCCGCTGCAATATTCAGACATTATGTGAACAGTTCTGAATACGCCATGTGATTGAGCAGTGATGATCATTATATTGTCCTACTCTGTCTTCTAAACTGTCCAACAGCAGGCTGTTTACAAACCAGTACTACCATTCAGGGAGAATGAAGCGAAAAGTCCGTCTACACTGAAATTATTTCCTTTTACACTTCCGGTTACACTGAAATGCCTTCTGGTTACACTGAGAATCTCATAGGTGTATGTGCGTGAAGAGTTTGTGTGTGTGTGCGAAGAGTTTGTGTGTGTGTGTGTGTGTGTGTGTGTGTGTGCGCAAATTATGTATGTGCGCGGAGAGTATGTATGTGTGTGTATGTGTGTGCATCTCATAGGTGTGTGCGCGCGCATTTCATATGTAGTTGTTTGAGCAGTTAGTAGTATATATGTATGTGTGACTGTTTCATATATCTGTATGCAAGTTTTTCATATGTGTGTGCATGAGTGAAGTTTGATTTATACGGAAGCGCATTGCATTCACACACACACAAAAAAAAAAATCACGGGACTTATGTCATAATTATGACTTAATATCTCATAATTATGACATCCTGATCTCATAATTATGACTTACTAACTCATAAATATGACTTAATATCTCATAATTATGACTTACTATCTCATAATTATGACTTAATATCTCATAATTATGACATCCTTATCTCATAATTATGACTTACTATCTCATAATTATGAGATAAGGGGAGGCAGTTTGTGGCAGGGGGCATTTTAGCGCATGACACCGGAAACGGAAGTTACTGCATCCTTTTGCTCGGAAGCGAGGAACCAGAATTTTAAGCAGGTGCCAGATAGTTATCTGAGATACCACAAAGCCAGCTTGGATGCATTTCAAATGCATGATTTTGTATTTATGAAGCGCTCCATATTGGTTTTGTTACGTGGGGCGGTTATGGAGAGCCGCACCACGATGTGTTATGATGTGTATAAGAGTCCTAACTCAGGGCTTTAGAGGGGGTCAGTGAAATAGGAGTTGTTGTGAGAATGCTTATGATACGCACGGGAGGACCTTTCCGTTCTGGAAATAGCGGGCGGGGGGGGGGGGGGGGGGATTATTAATTAGGAACTTAAAAGGAAACAAAATTAAAACTGAAAACGCAAAATGACCGGAGCTCCGCCGTCTACGCGAGAACGGACGGTGCTCGGAAAAATAAAAATAAACTTTAGATCCTCTCGGAGTGTTCGCCCTTACCGAGGATTTATAAGAGAGAGAGAGAGGGGGGGGGGTTGTGTCTTTTTGTACTTTCATCCTGTATTTAACGTGAGTGCGCGCGCTGGACTGATGCGTGCCGCGCGCTCCCTCTTTCTCTCTCGCTCTCACCGGCGTCACAGGCTGGGGCTTTGCCTCTGTCTCTGAACAGCACACTTTGTCTGTCTGCCTTTCTTTTCTACAGATCTGCCCATTCAGACTATTGCAGAGGATTTATGCGTGGTTCTGCCCCTCGTAAGAGCCGCATTGTTACAGGTTTAGCTGCTCCTGAAGGAAGAGCCACTTCGAGAAGGATAGAATGTGCTTTCCTCCTGAACAGTCCTAAGCACTTTAGATACCTGCGCAGTGTTGACATACTAATGATAATAGCATCCAAATTACTCAATGACATTAATATCTCCCAGTATCTCCATCCAAGAAATAAAAGCTAATTAAATTTGGCAATATTTGCTCCATTGTCCCTGTCTTCTCAGAACCCTAATAATTATATGTGATAAGTCATAATTATGAGATATTAAGTCATAATTATGAGATCAGGATGTCATAATTATGAGATATTATCTCATAATTATGAGTTAGTAAGTCATAATTATGAGATATTAAGTCATAATTATGAGATAGTACGTCATAATTATGAGATAAGGATGTCATAATTATGAGATATTAAGTCATAATTATGAGATAGTAGGTCATAATTATGAGATAAGGATGTCATAATTACAGAGGTGTCAAGTAACGAAGTACAAATACTTCGTTACCTTACTTAAGTAGAAATTTTGGGTATCTATACTTTACTGGAGTAATTATTTTTCAGCCGACTTTTTACTTCTACTCCTTACATTTTTAAGCAATTATCTGTACTTTTTACTCCTTACTTTTTAAAAACAGCCTCGTTACTCTATTTTTATGATCAGAAAGCGAGACCTTAATGCTTTTGTCGCATCTCACGGTACTTTTACTTTTATACTTTAAGTAGTTTTGAAACCAGTACTTTTAAACTTTTACTTAAGTAAAAAGCTTGGGTTGATACTTCAACTTCTAAAGAAGTATTTTTGAACCCTAGTATCTATACTTCTACTCAAGTAATGAATGTGAATACTTTTGACACCACTGCATAATTATGAGATCATCATCATCCTAGCGTTTGTCCCGCTATAGCAGGGTCCGCTTTTCGGCAAATCCGTCTCCATTTGGCACGATCGAGGGCGTCTTCAGGGGCAGCATTGACGATCTTCGTGTCTTCCTTTATTCTGTCCATCCATCGTTTCTTCGGCCTGCCGCGTGGGCGTTGTCCACCAGGGTCTAGCCGCAGGGCCGTTTTTGCCACCGAGTACAACGTGTCCATACCACCGTAGCCGCACTTCATGCATCTTCTCCGTTATTGGCGCGACGCCAAGGCGCTTTCTGATGTTCTCGTTCATGACTCGGTCCCAGCGCATGAGGCCAAGGCACCACCTGAGCATCCGCATTTCCATTGTATTGAGGGTTTGCTCGTGTTTCGCTGTGGCGGGCCAACATTCGGAGCCATAAAGTGCGACTGGTCGTACTACGGTCTTGTAGATCTTCGCCTTGAGATGGTCTGGCATTCGGCAGTCACAGAGCACGCCGGTTACTTGACGCCACTTCATCCACGCTGCGTTGACCCTTGCTCGCACATCCGGGAGGATGTCTCCGTCGGCGCTGATTGACGATCCCAAGTACTTGAATTTGCTGGTTTTCTTCAGGTCTTCCCCGTCGATATTGATGGTGCCATCAGTTTGTGGGCCGGCTTCCATGTACTCCGTCTTCTTGATATTGAGTCGCAGTCTGTGGTCAGCTAGACGAGTCTTCCATTGCTGCGTGTGTTGTTGCAGCTCACTCCTGAGTTGGTTTGCTAGGAATACGTCGTCGGCATAGAGGAGTGACCATGGGTGGGGTTGCTGGAGGTCGGCGGTCGCAGTGTCCATGCAGAGGATGAACAGGAAGGGCGACAAGGCAGAGCCTTGGTGTACTCCCACGTTGATGGCGAAGGGCGGCGATGTTCCCACTGGGCATCGGACTACACTGGTGACATTCGTGTAGAGCAACTTGACCCAGCCGACGTAGGATTCAGGGACTCCATGGGATCGCAGGGCATGCCAGATGAGGTCGTGGGGCACTCTATCGAATGCCTTCTCCAGGTCCAGGAATGCAATGTGCACCATCTGGTTCTTCTCTCTGTGCTTCTCCACCAGTAGCCTCGCCGCGTGTATGGCGTCGGTAGTTCCGCATCCCTTGACGAACCCGCATTGGTTTGGCGTGATTGTGACGATCTGGCGTAGGCAGGCGTCCAAGATTCTTTCAAATATCTTCATGGTGTGGCATAAAAGACGGATTGGTCGATAATTGGCGCAGTTGGTGACATCGCCCTTGGCTTTCCAGATTGGGACCGTGACGCTGGTTGCCCATACTGCTGGTACCTTGCCCTCCCTGATGATGTTGTTGAATAGGGAGGCGAGAGCGGCGACACCTTGTTGACCAAGGATTTTCCAGGCTTCGGCGGGGATGTCGTCGGGACCAGGCGCTTTCCCATTCTTCATTCTCTTGACGGCGGCTTTTACCTCGGCTGTCGTGATCGGTGATACTGGGCCATTAGACAGGGTCGGCGCTGTGGATTGGCGGATGAGGGAATTCTTCATTGCTTATCAGAGAGAAGTACTCGCTCCAGCGATTGAGGATGGCGGGTGGATCTCGCAGGACTTGTTGATTGGCGTCTTTGACATGTTTCACTTGGCCGATGTCCTGCGTTGAGTGATGACGGCTATTGGCCAGGCGGTATATCTTGTTCGCCCCTCCGGGCTCGTCTAAGTCGTGGTAAAGCTGGTCGTAATGCGCAGCCTTCGCCACTGCAGCTGCCTTCTTCGCCTTCGCCTTTAGGCTCTTGTACTGTTGGTAGTCCTCATCGCTTCTGGATTGGCGCCACTTCTTCAGCGCGGCCTTCTTCTCTTTCACAGCGTCCTGGACTTCTGGGTTCCACCACCATACCTGTTTGTCGATGAAGCGCTTCCCCGGTTTGGTCTTCCCCAGGACGTTAGCTGCCGCTGCTCGGATTTGGTCGGCTATCTGGTTCCATTTGGCCTCGACTGGATGGTTGCTGCCGCTGTTGAGGTCGATCAATCTTAGCGCTTCCATGAGGTCTTTCCTGCATTCGGCCATCCTCCACCACTTGATCTTTTCTTCATTGGTGGTTCTCACTTGTTGTCGTTGGCCGAGGTCTAACTTGAGGTCCATGATGAGCAGCCGGTGTTGTGGGCAGATATTGGTAGACGGGATGACCTTGACATCAGTTATTAGTTTCAGGTGTTGCCGTCGAGTGAGGAAGTAATCGATTTGCGTTTCTCTTCCGCCACTGGAATACGTGACAAGATGCGATATCTTCTTCTTGAAGAAGGTGTTGGCGACTGCAAGATCATGTGCTTCTGCACAGTCCAGGGCGCGTTCCCCATCCTCGTTGCGGCTTCCATACCCTTGTCCACCATGGAATCTTTCATACCCAGTCCTGTCTCTTCCAACGTGACCATTGAGATATTAAGTCATTAAGTCTTATAATTATGAGATAAGGATGTCATAATTATGAGATATTAAGTCATAATTATGAGATAGTAAGTCATAATTATGAGATATTAAGTCATAATTATGAGTTAGTAAGTCATAATTATGAGATCACGATGTCATAATTATGAGATATTAAGTCATAATTATGACATAAGTCCCGTGATTTTTTTTTTTGTGTGAATGCAATGCGCTTCCGTAGATTTAAGCCCTACCCAAGTCAAAAAAAAAGTATGCTAAGTACAGTGGTGTGAAAAACTATTTGCCCCCCTCCTGATTTCTTATTCTTTTGCATATTTGTCATACAAAATGTTTCTGATCATCAAACACATTTAACTATTAGTCAAAGATAACACAAGTAAACACAAAATGCAGTTTTTAAATGAGGGGTTTTATTATTTAGGAAGAAAAAAAATCCAAACCTACATGGACCTGTGTGAAAAAGTAATTGCCCCCTGAACCTAATAACTGGTTGGGCCACCCTTAGCAGCAATAACTGCAATCGAGCATTTGCGATAACTTGCAACGAGTCTTTTACAGCGCTCTGGAGGAATTTTGGCCCACTCATCTTTGCAGAATTGTTGTAATTCAGCTTTATTTGAGGGTTTTCTAGCATGAACCGCCATTTTAAGGTCATGCCACAACATCTCAATAGGATTCAGGTCAGGACTTTGACTAGGCCACTCCAAAGTCTTCATTTTGTTTTTCTTCAGCCATTCAGAGGTGGATTTGCTGGTGTGTTTTGGGTCATTGTCCTGCTGCAGCACCCAAGATCGCTTCAGCTTGAGTTGACGAACAGATGGCCGGACATTCTCCTTCAGGATTTTTTGGTAGACAGTAGAATTCATGGTTCCATCTATCACAGCAAGCCTTCCAGGTCCTGAAGCAGCAAAACAACCCCAGACCATCACACTACCACCACCATATTTTACTGTTGGTATGATGTTCTTTTTCTGAAATGCTGTGTTACTTTTACGCCAGATGTAACGGGACACGCACTTTCCAAAAAGTTCAACTTTTGTCTCGTCGGTCCACAAGGTATTTTCCCAAAAGTCTTGGCAATCATTGAGATGATTTTTAGCAAAATTGAGACGAGCCTTAATATTCTTATTGCTTAAAAGTGGTTTGCACCTTGGAAATCTGCCATGCAGGCCGTTTTTGCCCAGTCTCTTATGGTGGAGTCGTGAACACTGACCTTAATTGAGGCAAGTGAGGCCTGCAGTTCTTTAGATGTTGTCCTGGGGTCTTTTGTGGCCTCTCGGATGAGTTGTCTCTGCGCTCTTGCGGTAATTTTGGTCGGCCGGCCACTCCTGGGAAGGTTCACCATTGTTCCATGTTTTTGCCATTTGTGGATAATGGCTCTCACTGTGGTTCGCTGGAGTCCCAAAGCTTTAGAAATGGCTTTATAACCTTTACCAGACTGATAGATCTCAATTACTTTTGTTCTCATTTGTTCCTGAATTTCTTTGGATCTTGGCATGATGTTTAGCTTTTGAGGTGCTTTTGGTCTACTTCTCTGTGTCAGGTAGCTCCTATTTAAGTGATTTCTTTATTGAAACAGGTGTGGCAGTAATCAGGCCTGGGGGTGACTACAGAAATTGAACTCAGGTGTGATAAAACACAGTTAAGTTATTTTTTAACAAGGGGGGCAATCACTTTTTCACACAGGGCCATGTAGATTTTTATTTTTTTTTCTCCCTTAATAACGTAAACCTTCATTTAAAAACTGCATTTTGTGTTCAATCATGTTATCTTTGACTAATAGGTAAGGGTTTTTGAAGAGCAGAAACATTTAAGTGTGACAAACATGCACAAGAATAAGAAATCAGGAAGGGGGCAATTAGTTTTTCACACCACTGTATATTAAATCCTAGCGTGCCAAAGCATACTTAAATGTACTTGCAGCCAGACTAATGACTAGTATACTTGAAGTTTGCTATTTTGGAACAACTAATTTTGTACTAAGTGTATTTAAGTTGTAATTAAATTGTACAAAAGCACAATTTTAAGTGTATTAAGTATACTTTTGTGTGCTAAAGTCGAACAACTTTAAGTATACTTTAGTACACTTAAAGTATATGGCTGTGTGTGTACTAACGTACATACCTGACAGTAATTATTACAATTTAAGTATATGTTTAATGTATTATAAGTACATTACAGCTATTTTTACTGTATTACAAATACATGATTAATGTACTATGAGTATATTCTTATTGCAGCAGTAGCATGCTGTTATACTTCTGGCCAATTACAAATACTAAAAAAGTACACTCTGTGGTTAATACAAATAGACTTTATTGTATCATACAGTACACACAAGCTTCTATAATACTGTAGCGTTTTTCGACGCTAGCAGGGAACTTGGAGGACGAGTGAGTTTGGTGGCTACACAATGTAATGACACACCTATTCAGCTATTAGCTGGAACTGGAGAGCTGTAGCAGAATGCAGCACATACATACGTAGAGATAACACACATGTACACATACTCAAACTTGGCAGAAGCCACTAACCTAAACACACGTCTCAAACAGGGTGAACACAAAAAGAACACCTGCCGCAAGGCATGACGGTTGCAAACCACAGCCCCGCCCACACCACAATACTGTATTGCAAATGTGTTACCAGTACATTAAGTGTTTAGGATAATTTACAAATGCTAAATGCATTTTCTACACTATAACATGTTTTTGAAACACATTACATCAGTAATTATGAGGCAGATTTTATTCATGAGTTCAACAGATTTAATTTGCACAAGGTTACAAAAAAGCACTACTATAGTTTATTTGTGCTCAACAAAACATCAGGTTGTCTCACAAACACACAAACTAAAATATAAACTGGTGTGTGAACACAGACAGACATTAGTATTAGAATCTACAGGTACAGTATTAGTTTAAACCTGGTGTGTGAACACAGACAGACATTAGTATTAGACTCTACAGGTACAGTATTAGTTTAAACCTGGTGTGTTGATTCTGTTACACAGAGACTGAAAACAGGCCGAGAGCTACAGAGCCATTATACCACAAGCAAAGTACACAACACATTAACAACAACACATTAGACAATATAAACTATAGATTAAAGTATGTACTTAATTTAAAACAGTTAAATTTACCTTATGCCCATGAAAATAATAACAATACGAACTAACGCACGCGATGATGCAGCTTCAGCCGTTAATTCAAACTAGAAGTGGCGAACTGGTGAGCCAATCAGAGAACGGACAGTCCGAATCTGCCCGCCTCTAGCTCTGATTGGCTGGTGGGGCGCTGTCTAGTCTCCGGTCTCAAATATATTTGCAGTGTATTATCGAGGATTTCAATATATTTGTAATACACTAAAGTGTATTTTTTTTTCACTTGGGTATACGGCGCCTCATATAGTTACATATACGCACTGAATGATGCATAGATAGCATGCGCAATCCCTTGCACCATCTGCTGAGAGAAATGAGAAATAGAATTTGATCGAGTGTGAAGTATTTTTTACCCCCCATTGCGGTCAAATGACCGGTGCTTGGCGCTTCTAGTGTTAAACACCTCTGTAAAGTTATTCTTGCTAACCTTTGACTGACGAAGTCGTATATCATTAGCAGTAGTCCTCCCCCCTCTCAAATAAGAGAGGAGGAAAAGTTATTGTCTAAGGAAAGGGGAGGGTGTTATTCCTCCTCTCGTCTTACTTTAGCTTCACACACACACACACACACACACACACACACACACACACACACACACACATTCACAGCACATATGGAAACACTTAAATGTCTGGATTTTAACTTTTTTCAAAGGTTAAAGTTGCAGGTTAATTTGTTTTATTTTTACCTTATATATATATATTTTACTAATATATATATACTTTACTAATATATATATATATATATATATATATATATATATATATATATATGCTTTACTATATATATATATATATATATATATATATATATATATATATATATATATATGCTTTACTATATATATATATATATATATATATATATATATATATATATATATATATATATAATTGTAGAACGAATAATTTGAGTTTTCATTATGTCTTACGGGGGAAATTCACTTTGATTTATGAGTGTTTTGATATATGAGCATGCTAATTTCTGAATAACAAATTATGCTCATAATCCAAGGTTCCACTGTATTCCCTTTGCCTTTTTTAATACATATTAGCATGTTGTTCTGAAGCAGAAGCAAAGCTGAAGGTGGTGGTGTTGCTTTTGGAGTGACAAGAATGGACAGTATTAGAAATGAGTATATTAGAGGGACAGTGCAGGTAGGATGGTTTGGGAACAAAATTAGAGAGGTTAAGATTTAGATGGGGGATTATTTAAAACAATTTCAAGCATGAAAAAACATTGCTTATTCATTTTTTTCAGACATTAGCAACAAAGTCTGAAGTATTTGTAAACATTAATTTAAATTTTTTTACATACCATTTAACATCTTTTTGAACATAAATTCAAAAATAAGTCCTAAAAATTCTCATTACCGCAACACTCCGAAAAGATCAACACTGTTAGAAAAGCAAATAAGTTTTCATATTTTTAAAAATGGATTATTAATTGTTGTGCAGTTACTTGATGTAAGAGCCATATCGTACTTGTTATGAATTTGTTGTTGTGTTTATTTTATTTTATTTGTTGTTGTTTCATTTATTCTACCTTGTTCTATCCATTAGTAAAGCATTAAACAGTAAGTTTGTTACATAAGCCATAAGCTTTAAATTTCTTAGTTATGCATCCATTTTGACAATCGTAGGTTGGTCTGTGATGTCATTCCACTATGACATGTATTTGTATGACTATCGCATAATAGAAAGTTCAGTTTAGATGCGGAAGGCTACGGAAACACAAGCTTTTGACCGTAAGCTCACGTAAGCTAGGAATGTAAGATACAACAACTAGGTTGTTGTAACCCTGAGCTCCCGGTAAGCTAAGAATGTAGATACAGCAACTAGGTTGTTGTAACTGTAAGCTCCCGTAAGTAGGTATATACAACAAGAGTGTTGTTATATACGTAAGCTAAGAATGTAATTTATAAGATACAGTAAGCTACCCGTAAGCAGATATATACAACAAAAGTGTTGTTATATGGGCAAGATACAGCAACTGGTGTCTGTAACCACAGTGGATTTACTCAAGACGACTGTATAAAGTGTTGATTCTTTGATGCTGACAAATAAACTACAAGAGACAAAGAGATCATCAGACTTCTGTTGTTGTGAGTGAAACTTCAAATAAAAGATACGCGTCAAAAATAGTGAAATAATATGTCCGCATCTACACTTGAAGTTCTGAAATAATATTTGTCTTTAATTTAAGTTTTCTTAATTTTGACTGATTTCTCTCATTACCGTGACACCTTCCACAATTTACAACCATATTTTTTTAATGAAACCCGACATTTTTCAAAATGACACAACAAACCTGAAAGAACATCATTTGTACATTCTACACATGCATTTAAAATCAAAGTACTACTTTCCATTAATTAAATTAACATCAAATAAACATGAAATGTATTTTCCTCTCTCCTGTCTGTCTCCAGGTCCCTCTATGAATAACATGTAAATGACTGGTTATTTTGATGTTCGGGACACAGCACCGGTTTAAGTGTGCTCACTCTGCTGAGAATAAACAGAAATCTTCAGACATCATGCCTGCATGTGTGTGTGTGTTTGTCTCTCCCGGTTCACTGAGACTCCCAGGCCTGGACCGGTAAGTGCATCAAGGTTTGGATTGCAAGTAAGACAAGAGAGGAGAAAAGAATGTAGGGGGCTACTGTGTAGGATGGCTTTCACACATGTGCGCCGACAAACACGCATGAGAAGGAAGAACCATTGGCTTAGTTGTGATCACATGACGCTCGGCAGAAAAAGCTACTATAAAGACCTTGCTCATTTATCAAGTTAAAATGTATTTAGAAATTGCGCTCGCAGACCGAGTTACAAGCAATCCAAGGTTCCACTTTCTAGGTTTCAGAAACAAGGTCAATTATTTCAGTAATGCAAAAACACATAATATTTTCACAATCAAGCATTCAAGTTTAAAACTGTTTTATTGTGTAGTGGTTCAAAAATACATTAAGAAACAAGGTCAAATAGCACATTCTGATTCGTCAGAACTTGTCCCATGCATATTAATTCTTAAAAATCTGCTACACAACAGTCCTACAATGAAAGGGAAGGAAGTGGGACAGTAGGAATACAGGGTGAAGAGGTGAAGAAGGTACAAGGGTTTAAGTACTTGGGGTCAGGTAAAGAGGTAAAGTAGCCAGTGCAAGCAGGTTGGAATGGCTGGAGAAAGGTGTCGGAATTTCTGTGTGAAAATATCAGCAAGAATCAAGAGGAAGATGTACAAGACAGAGACCGGCCATGCTGTATTGTTTAGAGACAGTGTCACTGACGAAGAGACAGGAGTCAGAGCTGGAGGTAGTAGAGGTGAAGATGTTGAGGTTCTCTTTGGGAGAGACACAGGATTAGGAACGAGTACATCAGAGGGACAGCTCATGTTGAACGTTGGGGAAACAAAGTTAGGCCAGATTAAGATGGTTTGGACATGTTCAGAAGAGGGAGAATGAGTATATTGGTAGGAGAATATTGCACATGGAGCTTCCAGGCAGGAGGCAAAGAGGAAGCCCAAAGAAGAGGTATATGAATGTTATAAATGAGGATATGAAGTTAGTGGGATGCAGAAGATGGAGAGAGATGATGAGATGGAGAGAGATGATAAATCTAACACTGTACGGTTGCGAAAGATGAGAACATCAGGGATGGACACATCGTTTTCCTACATTTTTCCTACATTATTTTAATAAATAAATATTCAGGAAATATATCAATTACAACATATCACATTCAAACAAAGCCGGATACATTGCGTTAATGAGAATTTCAGCAGAAAATAGAAAAAATGTTAATCTTATGTTGAAATGACACATTGTGCAAGGTAGAGAACTGTATTGTCTATATTCTGATGCTTTTTATATTACAAAATTACACATTTTATATTACAATGCTGTGGTGTTTCGTTAGAATCACCCAGATGGCTTGGACATGTGCAGTGGAGGGATGAGGGGTTAGAGATGTTAGAGAATGTTAGAGATAGACGCAGGAGGAAAAGAGGACATGCAGGAGATTGGAGTGGCTGAGATAGATCTGAACAGTCATTGAGTTGTAGTTAACTCACATAAATTTTTTAAATCTAATTTTAATTAAAAATCTAATATAAATTAAAATGCACTGTGTTAAATATCTGTGTATTAAACATCTATTAATGTGAACACTTTATCTTATTTCTAAAAAAACTTCATAATTCTCCATGCATGTGAAACCACATTGACAGATGCTTCAGGTTAAAGGAATTAAATTTTTATCTGTAATAACTCTGAAACCTCCTAGGGCCAGTTTCCTGCACAAAAATAGTTACTATTTAATAACATTTATGTGTGGATATTCCCTGCTTCCACCATATACGTAAGGTCTCAGATGTACTTATATCGAGGATTAACAGACTTCCTTTGATCCTTTAGCAGCATTGCTCTTGGTACACAACAGGATTAAAATTTTTGGAATGAAGACTTTGCTCGATCACTGCAAAACGTATTTTAGGGACTATTAAAGATACTTTAAAATAATAATAATTAATCATACAGAGGTACCTTTCCATACAAATTGCATCTGTTTGTAAGGGTTAACCCCTAGAGGGCGCCAAATGCCCATTTTTTGGTTGAAGTTTGTTTTGTTTTCGGTTCCCAGTTTGCACCTCGGTCAGGTGACGTAGGAGCTCACCTGAACCGAGGGAAGATAATTATGTTTAGTTATGTTTTTAGTTAGTATAAATAGCCTGACTGAATCCCAGTCAGGCGTCGATCTTTAGTTCAAATGAGTAAGTTTGTGTTGGGTTTATTTTATGTTCTTTTGTGAAAAATCCTCTGCATTCATGCCACGCACACACACCCGTAAGAAACGTGACACTGTTCCAGAGTTGAGTTCTTAAGGTGAAATTTTATATTGTAAAACACATTTTCTTATAGAAATATTACCAGTAATAGAAATTTCCAACACTATAATTATATTTTTGCATATAAAAACATTCAAAACATTTAGAAACTATATGTAAATTAAAGAAAAAAATAAATAAATAGATATTATACCTGACTTAACCTAATTTTTTTTATTCCTCTTTCCACACTCTCTGTTGCTCTGGACCATTGACCCTAAGTACTTAAAGTCCTGCACCTTCTTTACCTCTGCTCCCTGTGTCCTCACCGTTCGTCTTGGGTTCCTCTCACTCACACACATGTATTCCATCTTGCTGCGGCTATCCTTCATTCCTCTGCTTTCCAGAGCATACCTCCACCTCTCCAAATTTTCTTCCTGCTGTTCCCTGCTCTCGCTGCAAAGCACAATGTCATCTGCAAATATCATAGTCCATGGAGACTCCTGTCTAACCTCATCTGTCATCCTGTCCATTACCAGAGCTCTTCTGTCACACCTATAGCACATCTCACCACTGTCTTACAGCTCTCATACATGCCCTGTACCACTCTAACATACTTCTCTGCCACTCCAGACTTCCTCATACAACACCACAGGTCCTCTCTCGGCACCCTGTCATATGCTTTCTCTAAATCTACAAAGACACAATGCAACTCTTTATTACCTCCTCTATACTTCTCCACCAGCATCCTCAAAGCAAATACTGCATCTAATGTACTCTTTCTAGGCATAAAACCATATTGTGGCTCACTAATGCTCACCTCCACCCTTAACCTAGCTTCCACTACTCTTTCCCATAGCTTCATTGTATGGCTCATTAGCTTTATGCCTCTGTAATTACCACAGCTCTGCACATCTCCCTTGTTCTTAAAATTCACCACCAATACACTTCTCCTCCATTCTTCTGGAATACTTTCCCTCTCCAAGATCTTGTAAAACAAACTAGTCAGAAACTCTACTGCCACCTCTCCTAAGCACTTCCATACCTCCACAGGTATTTCATCAGGACCAACAGCCTTTCCACTCTTCATTCTCTTCAACGCCCTTCTCACCTCTCTTTTACTAATATTTGCTACTTCCTGCTCCACAACAGTCACCTCTTCTACTCTTTGTTCTCTTTCATTTTCCGCATTCATCAACTCCTCAAAGTACTCCTTCCATCTTCCCATCACCCTCCTGGCATCTGTCAGTACATTTCCATCTTTATCTTTAATCACTCTAACCTGCTGCACATCCTTCCCATCTCTATCTCTCTGCCTCACCAACCTGTACAGATCCAACTCTCCCTCCTTACTGTCCAACCCAGCATACAAGTCCTCATATGCTCTTTGTTAGGCCTTTGCCACCTCTACCTTCACCTTACGCTGCAGCTCCCTGTACTCGTGTCTACTCTCTTCAGTCCTCTCAGAGTCCCATGTCTTCTTAGCTAGCCTCTTTCTCTGTATACACTCCTGGACTTCCTCGTTCCACCACCAAGTCTCCTTGTCCACTTTTGCCTTACCTGATGATACACCAAGTACCCTCCTACCTGTCTCCCTGATCACATTGGCTGTAGTTGTCCAGTCAACTGAAAGCACCTCCTGACTACCGATAGCCTGTCTCAACACCTCCCTAAAGACTACTCAACATTCTTCCTTTCTCAAGTTCCACCACATTGTCCTCTGCTCTGCTTTTGTCCTCTTCACCTTCCTCACCACCAGGGTTATTTTACACACCACCATCCTGTGTTGTCTGGCCTCACTCTCCCATCTAACTCACTCCAGAATGTCTCCTTCTCTTCTAACTCACATCCTACCTGTGGTGCATAACCACTAACAACATTGAACATCACCCCTTCAATATCCAGCTTTAGACTCATCAACCTATCTGATACTCTTTTCACCTCTAGAACATTCCTAACAAATTCCTCTTTCAGGATAACTCCTACTCCATTTCTTTTCCTATCCACACCATGGTAAAACAATTTGAACCCTGATCCTAAGCTTCTAGCCTTGCTACCTTTACACCTGGTCTCCTGGACACACAGTATATCCACCTTCCTTCTCTGCATCATATCTGTAGATGCGGTCATATTATTTCACCAGTTTTGACGCGTAGCTTTGTCTTAAAGTTTCACTCACACGACAGAAGTCCGATCTCTTTGTCTCTTGTAGTTTATTTTGTCAGCATCAAAGAATCAACACTTCATATAGTCGTCTTGAGTAAATCCACTGTGATTACAGACACCAGTTGCTGCATCTTGCAAATCTCTGACTTTTACAACAACCTGTTTGCTGTATCTTACAAATTACAGTCTTAGCTTACGAATATAACAACACTCTTGCTGTATATATCCACTTACGGGAGCTTACGGTTACAACAACCTAGTTGCTGTATCTTACATTCTTAGCTTACCGGGAGCTCACTAGCTTACGGTCAAAAGCTTGTTGCCTTCCGCATCTAAACTGAACTCTCTTTCAATATGACAGTCACACAAATGCATGTAATAGTAGAATGACATCACAGACCAACTTACGATTGTCAACTTATGATGCATAATTTAGAAATTTAAAGCTTATGGCTTATGTAACAAACTTAATGCTTAATGCTTTACTAATGAATAGAACAAGGTAGAATAAATGAAATAACAAATAAAATAAAATAAAATAAACACAACAAATTCATAACAAGTACGATATGGCACTTACATTCCAGCCCCTAATTGACAGGCATGGAGACTGACAATTACAATTTTTTTTTTTTTTTTTTGATAAAGCCATTAAATCAAACATTCTTAACCTTCTAAACGTTTTAAATATTTTAAGTGTGTAATCTTTATCTCAGGTGGTTATATTTGCATATCAAATTTCATAACATATTACCACACATTTAACAGTCCATTTCATATATGAGGCACAGCTTGTCGATGGGTTTTTCCAGAGTATTGGTCTTGGTTTTAACTAACACACGTCTCACAAGTCCCCTTTTTGTCGGGGAACACTTTCGTGATTCTTCCCATGACCCATGAATTTCTTGGAGAACACTCATCAGTTATTACCACTATATCTCCAATCGAGAGGTCCCCCTTTTTTTTTTTTTTTTTTTGAAACCACTTTTGCCATTCCTGGTGCAAGGGCAAGTATTCACGCACCCCTCGCTTCCAGAGCAGGTCTGATAGGTGCTGAATCTGCTTCCACCTGCGACGTGCATAGATGTCTTCCTTTTTGACAAGTCCAGGGGGCAGGTTTGGCTGTTTTTTCATCAGCAGCAGATGGTTTGGTGTCAGAGGTTCCAGATCTGTGGGATCCTCCGAGACAGTAGTGAGGGGTCGGTTATTCATTATCGCTTCTACTTCACATATGAATGTATGCAGGCTCTCGTCAGTTAATGTTTGTTCTTTCAGTACTGATCTCAAAATCTTTCTAACTGACCTGATCTGTCTTTCCCATATTCCACCAAAGTGAGATCCAGAGGGCGGGTTAAATGTCCACTGTATGTTCCTTTGAGTGAGGAAGCTTTCAATTCGTGACTGATTCCATTGCTGAATAGCCTCGCGCAGTTCAGTCTCAGCGACCTATGAAGTTTGTTCCATTGTCACTTTGCATCACTGACACCTGACCTCTCCTGCTTATAAAGCGTCGCATGGCATTCACACAAGAGTCTGTGTCAAGCAAATGAGCAACTTCAATGTGCACGGCTCTTGTTGTCAGACAAGTGAAAAGTACGCCATATCTTTTAACATTACTTCTGCCACGTTTGACCTCGAAGGGTCCGAAGTAGTCTACTCCCACATTGGTGAAGGGTGGGTGGTCTGGTATTATTCTGTCGAGTGGCAATTCTGACATCTTTTGCTCACATGCTTTAGCTCTAGACTTCCTGCATATCACACACCTGGAGAGAAACTGTCTTACGAGTGAGTTAGCAGTTGGAATCCAGTATTTCTGCCGCAATTCTGAAAGCATGTAATTTCTGCCACTGTGTCCTATGAACGTCATGAACGTCTCTTAATATTAACGTTGTGATATGTGAGTCTTTAGGTACAATGACTGGGTGTTTAACCTGCTTTGGCATTGCAGACCTGCCGAGACGTCCTCCGACTCTCAGCAATCCATCCTGTAGCACTGGGTCCAGTTTGGACAAGCCACTGTTTCTTTTTACAGATGCCTTGCGTTTTTGCTGTGTGAGAATTCCCTGTTTGAGTTCTGCTGCTGCTTTAATCTTTTGCAACGTGAGAATTTCTTCCTTAAAATTTTGTCTTTGAGTAAATTTAATGATTTCGTTTTCTGCTTTTGTTAGTTCTTGAGCTGTTAGCGACTTGTGATTTTGTGTCTTTGGGTTAACTACTTGTGTTTTAACCCTTTCTGTTTTTTGTTTGAGCATGTCTCTGATGCGAAGGATCCAGGCAACGGATCTTTTTAACTTGTGCCAATCAGAGTGATGATTAATCAGTTTACTCACTGCGTCTGCGCATTTTGTAATGCTCACAATATTCACTAAAGCTGAGAGCTTAATTTCATCATCATTTTCATCAAAATTTTCTTTTATTGATGTGTCATGAATATTTTCAGGCCATTTGCACTCTGCTTCTTTGAGAAAGGAGGGACGATGGATCCAGTTAACATTTTTCATGAACTTTTCACAGGATACCCCCCTGGAGGTAGGGTCAGCTGGGTTTTTTGAGGTATTAACGTACCTCCATTGCTGTGACTTGGTTGACTCTCTTATAATGGCGATTCTGTTGGCCACGAAGGTTTTAAAACGAAGTGTTTCGTTATCAATGTATCTCAAAACAGTTGTACTGTCAGTCCAAAACACAGACTCCAGCAATTTAAATTCTAGCTGTTCTTTCAACATTTTGTCATTTTTTACAGCGACCACTGCCGCAGTCAGTTCCATTCGTGGAATGGTGGTTTGTTTCAGGGGTGCTACACGGGAGTTCCCCATCATGAATTGCACAGTGTGTAAGTCCATCAGCGTTTACTAACCTGAGGTATGAGACAGCTCCGTATCCCATTTTACTTGCATCCGAGAAGTGGTGGAGTTGTCTCATACGCGTCAAAACTGGTGAAATAATATGACCGCATCTACATAAAGTCAAAAGCTTTTGACTATGTAGATGCGGTCATATTATTTCACCAGTTTTGACGCGTAGCTTTGTCTTAAAGTTTCACTCACACGACAGCAGTCCGATCTCTTTGTCTCTTGTAGTTTATTTTGTCAGCATCAAAGAATCAACACTTCATACAGTCGTCTTGAGTAAATCCACTGTGATTACAGACACAAGTTGCTGCATCTTGCAAATCTCTGACTTTTACAACAACCTGTTTGCTGTATCTTACAAATTACAAATTAGTCTTAGCTTACGAATATAACAACACTCTTGCTGTATATATCCACTTACGGGAGCTTACATTTACAACAACCTAGTTGCTGTATCTTACATTCTTAGCTTACCGGGAGCTCACTAGCTTACGGTCAAAAGCTTGTGTTTCCGTAGCCTTCCGCATCTAAACTGAACTCTCTTTCAATATGACAGTCACACAAATGCATGTACTGTAATAGTAGAATGACATCACAGACCAACTTACGATTGTCAACTTATGATGCATAACTTAGAAATTTAAAGCTTATGGCTTATGTAACAAACTTAATGCTTAATGCTTTACTAATGAATAGAACAAGGTAGAATAAATGAAATAACAAATAAAATAAAATAAACACAACAACAAATTCATAACAAGTACAATATGGTACTTACAATATCAACCAAATCTCTTGCCTCCCCTGTCATGGTCCCAACATTCAAAGTCCCTAATTTCACTCCTAAACTCTTGCCTTTCCTCTTCTCTCTCTGCTTTCGAACACACCTTCCTCCTCTCCTTCTTTGCAAGAGGAGGGGTGCTCACCTGGCCCCCTCCTCTGTACATTTTATTCTCATTCCTTATCAAATTATTAACCCATTATAATTACATTTTCTTTACCCACATCTTTTTGCTACGTCATATACCTTGTCATCTGACACCTCCCCGTGCTGATATTTTTCCCATTATAATTTATTTTTCTTTCAAATTATTTTCCATTATCTTTTCACTTTTCTTGTTCAAAATATTAGGGTGGCGCTTATTTCTACTACAAATTCCTGGTGTTTCCAGTTTACTCTACAGTTTTCAAGAGACAGGCCATGGGTAAGCATCTGCTTCGCACTATTTTTCATTATTTGCCTTATTTTCCTAATTTGTTGTATTTACGTGTTTTATTTTAATCTTATAGCTACTTGCAATTGCTTAAGTGCTCACTACATCCCTTTGGACGACTTGGACAGCCAGGGCAGTCCGGATCACAGTCCTACTGATTACAACCCTACTGAACCTGTCATGGACTGGGCCTCGGTGAGAGCTATTGAAGATGAGCCTGAGCCATCTGGCTCACTGATGCAGTTTCTAGAGGAATAAAGGGCTTACTTATTTCAAGAAAGTTGACTAAAAACCTGGTCCTTCTAAAAGACTGTGCCTGGATAGCCCTCATACATTTTCTTTTAGGCCCATACGACCAGAGTCTAGTACCCCGGCTCCAACGGTCCTCAAATCTGTTTGTCAAGTAAGTGTTGGCACCCAGACCAATTCTAAAGTGTCTGTTGGTACCCAAACGGATTTTCCTCCGGAATCTAAATCTAAATTGCGGCATTTCTGCTTTTATTCCTCTCACTGATCTTCAGATCCCAGATAGCAGAACAACATTGAATCATCATTGAATCAACATTAAAGCATCAATCAACTTGCCATTGAATCAATGTTGAAATTTAGCATTGATTTTTCATCAGGTTTGCATATATGTTTGCAATAATGTTATTTCAATTATGAAAAATAGATCAAGATGGGCATAAAATCAATATTTGTTCAACTTAATTTAAATCACTTATTTTACATTGAATCAACATTGAAGCAATTTTAGTTTAGTCTTGCTTTATGTACAGCAAGATTCTATGACAGTAAACCGTGTCCATTTTGATTTATTTCTTTAAATCAGAGACCATGTAGGGCTGAAAAGCATTTTTTTTAAAACAAAAAGTCAGTAACTCAACATCCTTCAGTTTACATGTAAACATATTTATTTATTTATGGTCCACACCCATTTAAACAGGAAGTAACATCACAATTAGAATAAAACAACTATATAATAAAACACACTACAACTTACATACAAATTATTATAAACTGGATGACAAAATGACTAACTATTAGAAGAGATTGGTAAATCTGAATTTATAAAACAGAATCAAACTGCCAAGAGAAGAGACTGGAAAACCATAACAGCATATAAAAACCTGCCTCAGCAAAATTAAGTCAAATGCAAATAGAAACAATCAAGACAGAAACACAACAGATGACTGAAACATTATTAGTACAGTTGAAATGTATTTACTCAGCAAAACATGTAATAAGACATAAGTCTGAACTTATGGTTTTCCACCACGAGCAATACCCCCCAGCCGTTCTGGGGCATAACAAAGCCATTTCTGAACTGTTGAAGAAAAGACAAACTCTGAGGCCTCCTTTTTTCAGCTGTTGTTGTTGTTGTTGTAGGGCATCTAAAGAATGAAAAACAAACAAAAAGTTGGAGTGGTAGTTGTTTATGAATGACAGAAGGTGTGTCCTAAATTTTTGGAAATGTGACTTTTATAAATATACAGATATACAACATATGTTTTGAAATTTCCTACAATCTTCCATAGATACAATGCACACATTAGATTTTTTTTTTTAATATATGTGTTGTTTCACAATCTGCAGATGTTGTCCTACAATCTACAGTACATATTCAATGCTATGAAAACAAATGTACTTAAATGTAAAAATGTAGTCTTATATATTCTGTGCAAAAAAAAAACAAAAAACAAAAAAAACCTGTAGACCAAAAAAAAAAAAAAAAAAAGCAATCCGTGGCGACGGTTTTGCAATTTGTCCCCTTAGTTTATAAACCGCACTCACAAATACTCAAACTGTTCCCTCAGTTTAACAAATAGTGGCCACGGATTAACAAACCGTACCCACAAATTTCCAGTCCGTACGCTCAGATACCGTACTATTTGCGTATTTATTCTTAACATGGAAACTTATTTTGGTGATTTTTTTATTATAAGCTTTTTACCCAGAGTTAGATGCATGCTGCACTGTTAATGTTATTATTAAATAAGGCCTATTATTACATTGCATTTAGTTTGAGAGTAAAGGAATGACAACATAAACTGTACATTGTTTGTTTTGTATTGCTTTTTACCTTCTTCTCTCCAAACTCACACTGCATGATTTTTAAAGTCATTGGATTACCATTGTTTTCACACTGCACTATCTGTGGTAGCATTTAGTTGCTGCTGTGTTCACACTGCACAATGAATTGGCGACAGGAGGTTACACACTGCGTGACTTTACAATAGGAAGAATCACCAACAACTCTGTCTGGTGTGCAAGCTACAGCCAAATGCACACAAGAAGTGATAAGGAAACAACGCAAGATCATGCTGACATTGTAGTCTATAATTCCTCCCCGAACAAACAATAATTTAAAAAGATGACTTCCTTGTTTAAGGTCCCATATGGTCAAAACTGAAATTTCATGGCTTTTTTCATGGTAACTGAGGTCTAGGGGATATGTAACTACCATATAAGTTTCAAAACAGTCAGTCCACAGTAAAATGCACACAGCCTGCATAAAGTAGCTGTGTCTTTTCACGAGCTGCTGTGACGTCCAATCTACTCAGTCACTGCTTTCAGTCACCACCTCGAGCACCAACCACCATCCAACCCTTCTTTTGCCAAAACATCACGTCCATGCCATTGCTGAACAACAATAACATGAAAACAAGTCGAAAAAACGCTGTTCAGTCGATAGATGTCGAAACTACAGCATTGCACAGGCTTCCGAACAACATTAATACTGTATAAAAGACCAGTGGCACGTCAGCTTCAGCATCTTTCACACAGCCATTCCATTAAACTTACATTTAAATACTTAAATTTACATTTAAAATTTTATTTAGCTGATAGAAGTTAATTGATAAAGAAAATCTATTTATGACATTATTTTTGACAGCATTATGATTATTTATTAAAACTTCAGACAACAACGAGTGCCACGAGGTATTTGCAACACTATATGTTCTACAAAATAGAGGACTACACACCTTACAGCGCAATATAATGTGGCTTTAGAAGAGGAAAGGTAGGATTAAGAAGTGAGCAAGTGATTAGTATTATAGGTCCCAAGCAGATACAGTAACAATAATGGGTGCCCTACCTTATGCAGTCTCCATTGATGGCTAATAAACATTGATACACGTAGGCTATGGTTAAAGTGGTGAACTTATAAAGTCTTAAATGTTTTGTTTTCCCTTCTCAACGCATTATGCATTTACTCACCAATAATGGCTACCTTTTTAATTTGGTCAAGTCTCCAAGTCGAAGGTGCCCAGCAGCAGATTCCGTACCATGGCAGTAGCAGAGGTGGCAAGGCGGGCTGCTCTCCATGCTTCTGCCTGGCAAAACACCCCAGAGCCCTTTATAACTTCAATCTGAAAAATAATTTCACATCACAATATTAATTTATTGGCAACTTTTAGAAACTTTTCATGTTTCATACTGATTCTTATGTTTAGCTTCCCAGTAGTTAATAGGATTTTATGTATAAATGCAGATTAATGTAAAAGATACATGCAGGGTAAAACTGCAACAGGAACAGTACAAAATAAAAACTGAAAAAAGACGGACATTCAGAGTAAAACATTGCAAGATAAAAAAAAACCTGTACAAAACATACATGCAGGGTAAGCATTGGTGGGAGCAATGTCCAAGCAGTGTAGAGACATATTTCTGTACGACTTCATTGTTTTGTGCTGTGTAGTATAGTATTGTAATAGCTGATCAGAGTGATCAACTCCCCATGTGCTGGTTGTACGCAGTCACAGGACATGGAAATGTCCTACATAAGGCAGTATTTTAGCCACCTGGAACTAGGGTTGTGTACCGAACACCGGTGCCAATACGGCACCGGTACCTATAGAACCGGTATGTACCGGACCGAAACAGAACGCGAATTTCGGTGCCACTTAAATGCCTGAACTGTCGATTTAAATATTTGTTCTCTAGATTCATAGTTTATTAGATTAAATTAAAGAAATTAAAAGCACAAATCATCCGGAAATGAGAGACCATCCGACATGCGCGTGAATGCAGCAACTAACGTTACACTCGCTCTGACGGCAGCAGGCGGTCTACCGATAGCTTAGTTTGCTAAATTAAACTTTCGTTAAAATGCCTAAAACTAAACGGTCGAACGTGTGGCTGTATTTCACAAGAAAGGATTCCGGACCGCGACGTGCAGCAAATGTTTTACAGCAGTTGCGTGTAAAGGGGGAAATACGTCAAATCTAATGAAACATTCGAGGGCAGACGGAATAAAGTTAAAAGCATACGGAGGCACCGTGTTTTCTTGTGGACAACAGCTGGCACTATCGGTGTGGACGACCCCAGGCCCAGTGATACCAACTGTAGCAAAAAGGAGTCACCGATTATGATGACGTCAGCAGCCTTTCCGCAGGTTAGAAGTAGAATAATGTAACGTTAATAGCAAAATGCAAATCTTGCATTCATGCTAACGAATAGTCAAACGATTTGTAAAAAACTAATGTAACATGGATTCTGTTTATAATTATGGCTTTCCAGCCCGTACTAGTAGTACTACAACAGTGATCCCATTTACCATTGCAAAGAGGGCTACTGTATACATGTCCTGTGCAGGGCAATAAGTCAGGAAAGGTGTCATATTTTGACAGAAAAGGCAAATATGGTGAAATTTCTGCAAAAGAATTGCTAAGATTTTAAGCTTACATATTCATATATACTTTAAACTTTTAATATATTGTTAAATTTTAAGCATAAAATTTTTGTTCAATAAAAATTAATTCTTGAGTCATCCACTATAATTTTGTGGCTTAAAAGTATCGGTTCAGGCACTGTTTTGGCACGGGTACTGTTTTCAAAGTATTGATTTGGCACCGGTATCGAAAAAAACCCAAACGATACCCAACCCTACCTGGAACTAGCTTGTTTGTGCTAAATAACATTACCGATAGCAGTGTTATAAGCTAACCAAAATGGAGCCAAATACACATTAGCAACCATAATCTAAAGCTATCCAAAACAAGGTGAATATTGTTACGTCCCTGACGTATTATATACTATATATGTACTTTTTCTGTGTTGCCTGCTCTCTTGGGTGTGTTTCCCTCTCTCTGTTTTTTAAAACAGGTTTAATTGGCCTCTACCGTGGAGAGGGGTGCTGATTGGAGGATCAGTCAGTGATGTGTGCCTTACTCCCGCCTCCTGTACCTCCATTGGACAAGCACTTCCTGAACCTGTGTGCCTTACTCCCGCCTCCTGTGTTGCCATTGGACTAGCACTTTGTGCAGCTCTATTTAAACGCCATCCTGCCTGCTGCTCGAGAGACAACTGCTTGATTTGTTATGGTGTTTTGCTGGTATATATTGGACTCATTGTGTATCGACTTTTGCTGCCCTTTTCGACCTCGATTTTTGCTATTGCCCTTTGTATATAATTTTGTATACTGTGTAAATATCATTGTGTATATAGTGGTAAGTAGGGAGTCAACGCCCTTTTTGTTCTTCCCCCATTTTTTCTCCTGGTTATGCTAGTCAGGGAGTTGGGTAAGACTATATGTATTTTGGTATGTTTTTGTTAGGTTAGGTAGACTTTTGTGATTCTAGTTAGTGGGTTTGGTTTATTATTTTGGCATTGTCGGCTCCTGAAGATATTACCACCTTTGTAAATATTTGTACATAGAATTAAACTGCAGTTGATCTCAACCCCCCATTTATTTCCCCATTCATCTTCTTTCCTTTTCCTAATTTATTTTATTGTCTGTTGCGGCCTGACCCTAGACCAGGACGTAACAATATAAACATCTGTAAACTCCATAAGGCATTAGCTTAGCCACCGGGAAATATCATGTTTGTGCTACATGAGGCAGCATGTTAGCATGATTTACCTAAACTATATAAATGGCATTGAAAGCCAATGTGTCACACAAGCTGACAAGAGCTAGCTGTAGTGAGGAAGACTTAATAACTTACCCAGTGTAGCATGGGTCTATTCTCTGTTCAAAATGCTTCCGTTCGTCGTCGGAGTTACAGTCTTCTTCTGAGGTAAATGTAAACTCGTCCAACTTTCCAGAACATTCTGAAGAGTTTCCTCGCATGTAAGCGCGTGCCATCTTCCAAAACGTGCAGAAAACTCACTGAATCGGAGTATTTTCAAGCCTGTCTCTGTGTTCATTTTTCATGCCGGTGTCCGGGGGCGTGGCCTAGTATGTAAATTACCCGGACTGATTTCCGTGTGATTGGCGCGTGGGCGTGTCCTGCCTCGGGTCATTAGCATATAAGTGCGACAGAAATTCTGTGCCTCTCCTTGGTTTCATATGGATTACATAAACTGAGAATATTTGTTTTCAATGTGACTTGCATCATTTAAAAGTATACACTTTAAGCTTTCTATAGATATATTTCTCATTTCAGTTAATTTTAGTGACGTGTTTCAAAAAGATTTTCATGGAGACTGAGGTTTCATATATGTGCATATATCCTCATATACTGTATGTGGGCAATTAGGATTAGTTTTTTGCATTTTTTTTTGTTAGTTCTTAGTTATTGCCTTGATAATAGAAAATATAAGCTAGGCATCATGCATAACAGTTGCCAAAGTAAGATATGAGCTAAAATGACCAGATTCTGCCATAGGAGACATATCTTGTATGTACATATAGGGCTTATATGTGGATATAAAGAAGCAATACAGGAGACCTATATGGCCTGTATATGCACATATATGCACCTCAATGTTGCCTACATGTGGCATAAATACGCATATATGCAGCATATATATTATCATATATATGCATATATACTGCAAAAAGGTTTCATATATGCGCATATATCCTCATATAGGTGAGGATATATGCGCATATATTCTGCATATAGGTTTCATATATGAAGAGGTGGAAAGAGTAATAAAATTTTGTACTCAAGTACAAGTAGTGTTACTTCAGTGAAATTTTACTTAAGTACAAGTAAAGTTACCATTATAAAAATCTACTCAAGTAAAAGTAAAAAGTAGCTCATTAAAAAATTTACTCAGAGTAAAAGTTACCGAGTTACTTTCTTATTTTTATTTTTTTAACAGCGGGGGTGGGATGAGGCATTCTAGCGTAGTTAAAAAAATATGAGCAGATATAAATCTCAAACTAGTTGTTTTTAAATGAAGGAACACCTTTGCATAATAAAGCTTTTGTCTTTCTTCTGCTTGAAAATCAAAGTGGTCACTTAAATATGGTGTTACGTCCCAGTCTAGGGCCAAACAGCAAAAGAATGGTTCAGGGTTCTATTTTAAACTGTATGGAAATGGTGGTATATGGCAGAAAGAACTAGATCCAATCATTAACTGATGAAATAATGAGGTTTGTATATATACACACACACACAACAGGAGGAGGAGGATCAGATTCAGGATGGACCCAGGCCAAAATAATAAACAAAATGGTATTTATATTTAGTAGCTAGATTACCTGCAAACAACAACCTGCTTAAGTTCACATTTACCTTGTTTAGGGCTACAGCTGTTCCTCCGCCGTGGAAGAGTGACCAGCCTACTGTACATTTGCTCCTGGGCTAGTCCACGGGTTTCCTAAAGTGTAACCATGAAATTTAATAGGGACATCTCTTTTTCTTCTATTCTCTGACATCCGTGGCCCCCACGGACTTTCTGTGTGTACTGACACATTAGGGGTTACATATGCAGGATAACATGAGCCTGAAATACCTAGGTAACGTCACATATGCGATTGACCCACACACCCACATTACTGTATTTGTTGACGATAGTTCTATGAACGGACAACTACTATCATTTGGAAAATACAGTGGTGTGAAAAACTATTTGCCCCCCTCCTGATTTCTTATTCTTTTGCATGTTTGTCACACAAAATGTTTCTGATCATCAAACACATTTAACTATTAGTCAAAGATAACACAAGTAAACACAAAATGCAGTTTTTAAATGAGGGGTTTTATTATTTAGGGAGGAAAAAAATCCAAACCTACATGGCCTTGTGTGAAAAAGTAATTGCCCCCTGAACCTAATAACTGGTTGGGCCACCCTTAGCAGCAATATCTGCAATCAAGCGTTTGCGATAACTTGCAACAAGTCTTTTACAGCGCTCTGGAGGAATTTTGGCCCACTCATCTTTGCAGAATTGTTGTAATTCAGCTTTATTTGAGGGTTTTCTAGCATGAACCGCCTTTTTAAGGTCATGCCACAACATCTCAATAGGATTCAGGTCAGGACTTTAACTAGGCCACTCCAAAGACTTCATTTTGTTCTTCTTCAGCCATTTAGAGGTGGATTTGCTGGTGTGTTTTGGGTCATTGTCCTGCTGCAGCACCCAAGATCGCTTCAGCTTGAGTAGACGAACAGATGGCCGGACATTCTCCTTCAGGATTCTTTGGTAGACAGTAGAATTCATGGTTCCATTTATCACAGCAAGCCTTCCAGGTCCTAAAGCAGCAAAACAACCCCAGACCATCACACTACCACCACCATATTTTACTGTTGGTATGATGTTCTTTTTCTGAAATGCTGTGTTACTTTTACGCCAGATGTAACGGGACACGCACCTTCCAAAAAGTTCAACTTTTGTCTCGTCGGTCCACAAGGTATTTTCCCAAAAGTCTTGGCAATCATTGAGATGTTTTTTAGCAAAATTGAGACGAGCCTTAATGTTCTTTTTGCTTAAAAGTGGTTTGCGCCTTGGAAATCTGCCATGCAGGCCGTTTTTGCCCAGTCTCTTTCTTATGGTGGAGTCGTGAACACTGAACTTAATTGAGGCAAGTGAGGCCTGCAGTTCTTTAGATGTTGTCCTGGGGTCTTTTGTGGCCTCTCGGATGAGTTGTCTCTGCGCTCTTGGGGTAATTTTGGTCGGCTGTCCACTCCTGGGAAGGTTCACCACTGTTCCATGTTTTTGCCATTTGTGGATAATGGCTCTCACTGTGGTTCGCTGGAGTCCCAAAGCTTTAGAAATGGCTTTATAACCTTTACCAGACTGATAGATCTCAATTACTTTTGTTCTCATTTGTTCCTGAATTTCTTTGGATCTTGGCATGATGTCTAGCTTTTGAGGTGCTTTTGGTCTACTTCTCTGTGTCAGGTAGCTCCTATTTAAGTGATTTCTTGATTGAAACAGGTGTGGCAGTAATCAGGCCTGGGGGTGACTACAGAAATTGAACTCAGGGGTGATAAACCACAGTTAAGTTATTTTTTAACAAGGGGGGCAATCACTTTTTCACACAGGGCCATGTAGATTTCGAGTTTTTTTTCTCCCTTAATAACGTAAACCTTCATTTAAAAACTGCATTTTGTGTTCAATTATGTTATCTTTGACTAATAGTTAACGGTTTTTGATGAGCAGAAACATTTAAGTGTGACAAACATGCAAAAGAATAAGAAATCAGGAAGGGGGCAAATAGTTTTTCACACCACTGTATATTCTGCATTCATTCATTCATTCATCTTCTATACCGCTTTATCCTGTATTTAGGGTCACGGGGACCTGGAGCCTATCCCAGGAGACTTAGGGCACAAGGCAGGGTACACCCTGGACAGCGTATATATTCTGCATTGGACTCTAAATTGTACTGTGCTGCTATTTTTATTGACTTGGCCAAGGCCTTTGATTCTGTCAGTCATAAATGTCTTATTGATAGGCTTTATGATACTGGCTTCTCTGACAAATCCTTGTCTTGGTTTTCTAATTATCTAAGTGATAGAGTGCAGTCTGTGAAATCTGAACAACTTCTTTCCCAGCCTCTCCAAGTCACCAATGGCATCCCACAGGGATCAATACTTACTTACAGGGACCTACACTTGTTTTCTATTTATATTAATACTGTTGCTAATTCTGTTACAGACTCATTTATCCATCTTTATGCCAATGATACAATTCTTTACTCTACAGGTCCTTCTCCTGCTGCAGTTTTGCAGCAGCTTCAAGTCAGTTTTAATAGATTGTAACAGACCTTTTCCAATTTGCATCTTCAGCTAAATACTTCCAAAACTAAAGTTATGTGATTTGGGAAAAAAAGCTTTCCAAGTATCTGCTCCCTTGATGGGACACCATTGGAACATCAAAACTTGGGTTCCTTTATAGAATGCGTTCTGCATTTACATTATCTGCTAGGAAAACTCTCGTGCAAATGACCATTCTCCCCATGTTTGACTATGGTGATATTATTTATAGATCAGCATCCAAAGGCCTGCTTCAAAAGCTTGATGTTCTCTACCACTCTGCCATCCGGTTTATAACAAACGCTCCTTTCAAAACTCATCATTGTACCCTGTATTCTTCTCTCAACTGGTCTTCATTGTATACCCGCAGCAAAATCCATTGGTATATGGTCATTTACAAAACTCTCCTCAGTTTGTACCCTCCTTACTTACAAGAACTGTTACACTCTTTTTCTTCTGGGTATAACACTCGTTCTGCTAACCTGATTCTGCTGACAGTTCCTAAGGCTTCTTCTGCATTTGGCCTGTCGTCTTTTCATAACACTGCTGCTACAGATTGGAATGACCTGCAAAAAAAACTTTAAAACTGGACAATGTCATTCCCAAGTCGGTTTTTAACTAAACTGTTATAAACGGTTTTTAACTAAACTGTGTGTGCGTTTAAGTAGTGTAGTTTCATGTATCATAAATTAAATTTACGATGTTCTTCCTCTTCCACTAGCTCTTGCCTTAAGTGTAATGCTACAGTGTAATTTATTTTCTTCTTAATCCTCTGACAAATAGTAGTTATTACATATGGTATATTACACATTACATACATCTATTTCCTAAATAATTGAAACAAGAAACTATTCTTAGTAGAATTGTATAGATAGAAGTGGAAGCAAGAGCTTTACAAGAATTACTCAGTAACTGGCTGACAGAGGGCTAAACATGGGTCATCTAAAGGTAATGTAGCAAATGTTACTTCATTTCTGTTTTGGAAAGCATGGTTTAGTGCTATCAACAGTTTGGTTAAACAAAATAAGTTTACCTTTTCTTTGTTTGCAATTGTAGACCAATGTAAATTGTACCATCAACAGGTTTTAGTGGTAAGCATCAACATCCAATTCCAAAATGTGCATATTATCAACTGATCAACAAACTGATTAAAAATTAAGATTAAAAATCTTTGCTCTTCTTGCGGAACACTCTCAAACCACGATACTCGCAATCCGAGGTTCCACTGTGCATAGATTATATAACAGTTCTTTCTTTTTATCTTGACCTTATCTCATTATCTCCCTTTATTATCTATAGGAACAAAGATGGAGTTCAGTTGGTAATTCAGTGAAACCTAGGATATCGAGTAACGCGATTGAGTTGGATGTATTTTGTCCAGAGGTGTCAAGTAACGAAGTACAAATACTTCGTTACCTTACTTAAGTAGAAATTATGGGTATCTATACTTTACTGGAGTAATTATTTTTCAGCCGACTTTTTACTTCTACTCCTTACATTTTTAAGCAATTATCTGTACTTTCTACTCCTTACATTTTAAAAATAGCCTCGTTACTCTACTTTTATTATCAGAACGCGCACTCCCCCCCCCCCCCCCCCCAGTCGCATGATAAGAATGCGCACAATGCCCGCCCCGTAGGTCACATAATAAAAACGCGCACAACGCACACACCCCTCCCCTCCCTCCACCCCCCCCTCCCCCCCGTTGCATGATCAGAAAGCGAGACCTTAGTGCTTTTGTCACCCCTCACGGTACTTTTACTTTTATACTTTGAGTAGTTTTGAAACCAGTACTTTAAAACTTTTACTTAAGTAAAAAGGTTGGGTTGATACTTCAACTTCTAAAGAAGTATTTTTGATCCCTAGTATCTATACTTCTACTCAAGTAATGAATGTGAATACTTTTGACACCACTGATTTTGTCTTGGAAATGTTGCAAATCTCCCTTTATTATCAATATTCACATTTGTGTTAACCCTTTCATGCATGAATTATGAGAACCTCAGTCAAGATTTTTTTTCCTGAGTGTATTTATTCCTCTCTAGGTTTGACAATAAAATGCAATTTAAATTTTTTTTATATAAACCTATTTTTCATGGAGTTGCAAATATGTCCACCATGCGTTTGAACCGAAGAAAAAGTGTGTGAAAAGAAAAATTTATATATATATATATATATATATATGTGTGTGTGTGTGTAACGGTATTGTAAATACTGTACCGTCATACCGCAATAACACTTTATTTCGATAATACCGTGGTTGCATGATGATAAAATGATAGGTCTTCTGAGAAAAGTTTGCTCAGGCGAATGGAGCGAACGGGAGGTAGCGAGAACTACAATTCCCATCAGCCCAGGCGTGGCCATCATCCTTTCCGGTCTGTTGTTGCTAAAAAAATTGTTTATGTTTCTAAGTTTACAGATAGATGGCTAATTTGTATGCCATTGATATGTTCACTGTTCATGTATACTGTTTAATAAACACTTCTGGCACTTTTTTCGAGTCTCTACATCAGTTTTGTTTTTCCTATAAATGATTCAATAAATACTGTAATTTCCGTCAGTTAACAGGTGCTAAACATGCCCTTACTAAAAGTGACAACTATAGTATATTGAACTAAACAAAAGAAAAAATGTTGTTTGTGGGTCAACAAATGCTCTTTCTCCTCTATGATTTGCTATCATCCTTTCACATCATCATGTCCCTCTCATCTCCTTTTCCAAACTATCTTGTATGAAAACCAGCAAAGCATCCAGGGCACACAGCCACAAGACACTGCATGCAAACATA